>JAXCGZ010009734.1:0-87934 GCA_037179515.1 Halocaridina rubra | reverse complement strand
GAGAAAGAGAATCGAGATTAGAAGTAAGAGAAGGATCGTTAATGAGTCTAATTGCCTTAGATTCAACCCTATCAAGGAGATAAGTATAAGAAGAAACATCCCAGATGTTTGAGCAGTATTTCAAGCATGGACGAATAAGACCTTCATAGATATTAAGCAACTGTAAAGAAGAAAAGTAATGATGTAAACGAAACAGAACCCCCAATTTTTTGGATGCAGATATTGAAATTTGGATTATGTGATTCCTCCAAGACAAGTTAGAGGTTATCTGGATTCCTAATATGTTGGTAGAATTAAGAGGGTAAATTTTTTTATTTCCGAAGACAATAGGGCAATCAGGAGGAGACGAAAATAAAGAGATAGCCAGAAACTGTGTCTGTGGAGGCATTAAATTTAACTAAATTTTGGGTGCCGCACGCAGATACCCTCTGCAAATTGGAGGTGAGAGTAAAAGAAAGAGTGATTACGAGTAGCAGAAGACAGGTTGTGAAGAAAAGGCAGAGGAGAAGTGAAGGGAAGAATCGTTGGCAAATGCATGAAGAAGAGAGGAAGATAGGGACTGTAGAAGATTATTAATGATGAGAAAGAGCAGAGTAGGTGAAAAAACAGAGAACCCTGTGGAACACCACTGGTAACAGGGAATGGGCTATTTTTTTTTTATGTGACACCAGGACGGGCCCAACAAAAAAGAAATAAATCTGCCCTCATCGGGCTTTGGCACAAAGAAAATATAGAGAGATACAGAGATGGGGAGTGTATTGTGACTTGTCAGATGTTAAGGGATAATAAGACATGTGCAACGAATATCCAAAAATATTCGGTGTTGATGTAGGCATAGAAAGAGAATGTTGCACCGTTCAACAACTACAGATATAAAACTGTCAGAAAGAAAACTGGAAATCAGGGAATAGAGAGAATGGGGTAAAGCCATAGGCAGGGAGTTTGGCCAACAGAGCCTTTTGCCAGACTGTCAAAAGCTTTTTTTAAGGAAGATAGGTCATGAGACTTAGGAAAGACAGAGGGAGGAAGAGAGTTTCAGAGTCTGGAGGTAGATGGGAAGAAGCAGTCGCTGCACCAACCAATCCATGAGCTACAAATCTCCACACAATACCTGTGAGATGAGGCTTCTTGGTAAGTGTTACACTGCCTCAGCAGTGGGGAAGGGCTGCAACTTGCCAACTCATCAGAGCAGCAATGGAAGTAGTAAACATAGAAAGGAGAAAGGGATGATACCTTATGGCGAAGAGAAAGAGAATCGAGATTAGAAGTAAGAGAAGGATCGTTAATGAGTCTAATTGCCTTAGATTCAACCCTATCAAGGAGATAAGTATAAGAAGAAACATCCCAGATGTTTGAGCAGTATTTCAAGCATGGACGAATAAGACCTTCATAGATATTAAGCAACTGTAAAGAAGAAAAGTAATGATGTAAACGAAACAGAACCCCCAATTTTTTGGATGCAGATATTGAAATTTGGATTATGTGATTCCTCCAAGACAAGTTAGAGGTTATCTGGATTCCTAATATGTTGGTAGAATTAAGAGGGTAAATTTTTTTATTTTCGAAGACAATATGGCAATCAGCAGGAGAATAAAATAAAGAGATAGCCAGAAACTGTGTCTTGGAGGCATTAAATTTAACTAAATTTTGGGTGCCGCACGCAGATACCCTCTGCAAATTGGAGGTGAGAGTAAAAAAAAGAGTGATTACGAGTAGCAGAAGACAGTTGTGAAGAAAAGGCAGAGGAGAAGTGAAGGGAAGAATCGTTGGCAAATGCATGAAGAAGAGAGGAAGATAGGGACTGTAGAAGATTATTAATGATGAGAAAGAGCAGAGTAGGTGAAAAAACAGAGAACCCTGTGGAACACCACTGGTAACAGGGAATGGGCTATTTTTTTTTTATGTGACACCAGGACGGGCCCAACAAAAAAGAAATAAATCTGCCCTCATCGGGCTTTGGCACAAAGAAAATATAGAGAGATACAGAGATGGGGAGTGTATTGTGACTTGTCAGATGTTAAGGGATAATAAGACATGTGCAACGAATATCCAAAAATATTCGGTGTTGATGTAGGCATAGAAAGAGAATGTTGCACCGTTCAACAACTACAGATATAAAACTGTCAGAAAGAAAACTGGAAATCAGGGAACAGAGAGAAGGGGTAAAGCCATAGGCAGGGAGTTTGGCCAACAGAGCCTTTTGCCAGACTCTGTCAAAAGCTTTAGAGATATCAAGGGCGACAACAAAGGATTCCCCATAGATCCTCAGAGAAGATGACCATACATGAGTAAGATAGGAAAGGAGGGCACCAATAGATCTTGCTTTGCGGAAGCTGTACTGGTGATCGGAGATAAGTGAGTTAGATTCAGGGCAATTCAAGAAGTGAGCATTGCGCAAAGTTCAAAAACTTTAGCATTAGAAGAGGTTAGGGCAATAGTTCGGTAGATTGAAGGAATAGAACAGTCACCTTTCTTAGGAACAGGTTGCACTAGAGCATGCTTCCAAGATGAAGGATAGTTACTGGTTGACAGAATGAGGCGAAAAAAGCGGCAAAGCACGAGAGCCATTTCATCTGCAAACTCCTTAAGGAATCTTGTAGGGATACATTGGGACCAGATGCCTTGTTCGTCTTTAACGAGCGAAGAACCTTATGAACTTTGCATGAAGAAAGGAAAAGGGAGGTTATAGGGTTAGAGAGAGGATAAAGATTGAGTAACAGGTGCGCTGGAATTGTTTACGGAAGAGTTGGCAGAAAAATGAGAGCCAAAGAGAGTGGCTTTGTCAGTGGGAGAGAAGCTATTGAACCATCAGAATGAATGAGAGGGGGAAAGTTTGAGTTACAAAAGTTTTTGGGAGAGGTGTTTGTCTAAGGACCAGAAACATTTGTCAGTGGGAGAGGAGTTAAGGTCATCAACTTTCCTTCTTATAAAGGAAGCCTTAGACCTTCGAATCCGAGCAGTGCAGCAATTCCTAGCTACAATAAAAGCAGAGTGAATTTAATCAGAAGGAGAGGCTTGGCACAACCAGTATACCTGATCCCTGGCCTGAACAGCCATGGAGCAGGTACTGTCAAACCAAGGTTTAGGGGGAGAAGCTTTCGTAGAGGAGGAGATATACGCTCCCATTCCTGAGGATATGATCTTTGCAACTTTTAGGGGTACCTGATCAGGGTTGCGGGACCAAAAGCAGTAGTCATCCCATGAGATGTCAAAGAGGAAGTTACACAAATCTTCACGTTAGGTATGCTCAAAGTGCCAAAGGTGGAGGTGAGTAGGAGGGACTGGTGGAGGGGGAGCTAAAATGGAAGAGATTGGGATCACAGCTTTTCCCTCTTGGTAAAACTGACGTTTTACCAAGAGGGGAAAGCATAGAATATGAGTATTTTGAAGAGATAGAAGTTAGAAATAGGTCAAGAGTGTTGGCTGCATGATCATGTTGATCGGGAACATGTGTAGGATGTTTGATAATTTCAGATCGTGAGTATTAGAGAAAGCAAGGGATTCACTTCCTCCCACATCAGTGTGAGAAGAATTAAGCCACTGTCTGTGGTGCACATTGAAGTCTCCAATATAGAGAACTTAGGTATGTTGGTGAGAAGATAGCAAGGATTCATGGCAAGAGGACAGATACTCAAAGAAAGACACAAAGTCAGTGGAGTTTGGAGAACAGTAACAGAAGCAAAGGAATATAGTGGTAGTGGATAGATAGATTATTAGACAGAGAGTATCAAAGTCAGGAGATTCAAGGTCCATGAGCCTTGCAATAGGAGTGCTAGTGTTGCAGTAGGCACAGACCCCACCTTTGGAATGAAAACAAGAATACAGGTTATAGTGAGAGATTTGAAATTTGTCAGTGGAAGCATGGCTAGACAGCTGGGTTTTATATATATATATATATATATATATATATATATATATATATATATATATATATATATATATATATATATATATATATATATATATATATATATATATATATATATATATATATATATATATATATATATATATATATATATATATATATATATATATATATATATATATATATATATATATATATATATATATATATATATATATATATATACTGTATATAGTTCTTAGAATAACGCAAAGATAGGTTCTCAGAAGTGCTGCGTATTGCAATTTTCGCGAAATTTAATGAGTCATTTTCCATAAGAAACAATGATAATGGGCATAGATACGTTCCACAACCGTACATAGACACACTATACCAAAGATATAAGTAAAACATATTTTATAAGTACATAACAAAGCAGAAAGACCTGTAGTTATTTATATTAACATGCAAATAGTGTAGAGTATAAAAGATATACAGATTTTACTGTACAGTAAACAAATTAATGCACTCTATTATGCGGTGGGCAACAGGCATACACTGGGACGTGCATAGTGGCGGTGAGCACGAGGATGCAAATGTTTCACAGCCTCCGTATCAGCTGATGCACCCTCGCATGCTATATCCCTGACGATATTATATTGCAAGTTTGTTTGCTGTTTGTTCTTAATGCTTTTTTTCAATTCTTTTCATAATATTCGATCACATTAAGCAGTAGAAGAGGAGGAGGATGTGGGAGAACGAACCTCTATCTGTAAACGTTTTGCTGCTTCCGTATCAGCTGATGCACCCTTGCACGCTATTTCCTTGACGATATTACAGTGATCCTTCGCTCTATCGCGATTCTTCCCTCTCGAAATCACTGTATCGCGATTTTTTTTGGCAATTTATTTTTTTTTTTGGTGGGTATTTTAAAAAAATATTAAAATATTAACAAAATAAAAATTTTCAGTATTTGAATTTTTTTAGAAACAAAAATTTCATTATTTAATTGATAAAAAAAAATTATTTCCCAGCCTACGAATAGTAAAACAGTAAGAAATAGTAAAAAAACATAAATTTGAACATGTAACTCTGCACCATAGAAAGTACGATACCGGTATCAGCGTTTCGGAAAACGCAAAGGGTCGCACCTACTTGAGCTAGCATATATTAAAATTTCCAGTAGTTTCATGATTTTATTGATAAAAAAACGTATTTCTTAGCTTAAGAATAATAATACAGTAAAAAATAGTAAAAAACATAAATACTAACAGTATTGCACCACGTAAAATACGATACCGGTATTAGCGTTTCGGAAAACAAAAAGGGTCGCACCAACGTAAGCTAGTACATATTGAAATTATCATTATTTTATTGATAAAACAAGTATTTCCTAGCCTAAGAGTAATAAAACAGTAAAAAATAGTAAAAAACATCAATTTAGAAATATAACTCACAGTATTGCATCATGTGAAATTCTGTCCGATAGTGAACAATGTATTGGGGTTGCACGTACGTGAGCCAGCATATATTAAAATTTCCAGTAGTTTCATTATTTTATTGATAAAAAAATTTATTTCTTAGCCTAAGACTAATAAAACAGTAAAAAATAGTAAAAAAACGTAAATACTAACAGTATTGCACCATGTAAAATACAATACCGGTATCAGCGTTTTGGACAAAGGCTCGCACCTACGTGAGATAGTTCATGGAATGCTTTTGGCTGAAAGTGAGAGACGACGAATCACAGAATTGTTTTTCTGTATGTTCTGTATCATGGGGTCTGATTGGCTTTTTCACTGAAGTTTGGTTCTCCCACCATCTTCCATTGTCTTGCCTCACTCATTCAGTCTAACTCACATGTGCGCCGTTCACGTTGTGCTTATTAATACATTTTGCTTCTGATTTTTTTACTCGCATATTTTAACCTTTGCAATGCCTCCCAAGCATCCTTCATCTTCTAAGGCTTCTGGTAGTGAGCCAAAGTGGCAAAGGAAGATGTTAACCATTACAGATAAGGTGAAACTCTTAGATATGCTGAAAGAAGGAAAAAGGTTTACGGATGTCGGCCGCTATTTTGACCTCAATGAATAACAGCCGTAAAGCTGTTATTGGCTGCGGAATAATTTCCTATAGTGTCTACAAACCATTACCGCTTCATTCACTGTAAGTTTACCCATCACATACATATAAATTTACGTTGCATTCTGTTATTTCTAAAGTAAAGGGTGGTTTTTTAACAGTGCAGGGAGGGTTTATACAGTAAACGTAAAAATAATTGTAAAATACCTATGTACATGAGTATGTCATGTCATTACCACCTCATCCACAGTAAGTTTATCTATCACTTTCATATAAATTTACGCTTACATGCTGTTATTTATGACGTAAAGGGTGGTTTGTTAAGAGTACAGGGAGGGTTTATACAGTTTATACAGTGTAAACGTAAAAATAAATTAAAATATCTATGTACATATAGGGTGATCCTACTTCGCGAAAATTCCTCTATCGCGCTGGGTCCCGGAACCGAACCTTCGCAATAAACGAAGGATCACTTATCGAAAGTTTGTCTGCTGTTTTTTCTTAATGCTTTTTTCAATTCTCTTCATAATATTCGATTGCATTAAGCGTTACGAGAGGAGAAGGATGCAGGAGAACAAACCTCTATCTGCAAACGTTTTGCCGCCTCCGTATCAGCTGATGCACCTCGAACATTATTTCCCTGACGATATTATATCGCAAGTTTGTTTGCTGATTGTTCTTAATGCTTTTTTTCCATTATCTTCATAATATCCGATCGCATTAAGCGGTAAAAAAGGAGGATGCAGGAAAATGAACCTCTATCTGCAAACGTTTTGCAGCTTCTTTATCAGCTGATACACCCTCGCACACTTTTTCCCTGACGATAATACTGTATATCAAAAGTTTGTTTACTGTTAGTTCTTAATGCTATTTTCAATTCTTTTCATAATATTCGATCTCATGAAGCAGTAGAAGAGGAGGAGGATGCGAGAGAACGAACCTCTATCTGCAAACGTTTTGCCACTTTCGTATCAGCTGATGCATCCTCGCATGCTATTTCCTTGACGATATTATCTCGCAAGTTTGTTTACTGTTTGTTCTTAATGCTTTTTTTCCATTATCTTCATAATATTCAATCTCATTAAGCGGTAGAAGAGGAAGAGCATGGCAGAAAAGTGCCTCTGAGGCGGTCGATTATTTACTAAAATGCAATTTTTTTTTTCTTCAAATTTTTTTGCATGGGCGTTATTGGCGAATTTCGTATATTTTTACTATTTTTTGGGGGGGCGTTACTCCAATTTCGCGGATTATAAACACGCATCAAAAGCGAACTAGGTGTATATATATATATATATATATATATATATATATATATATATATATATATATATATATATATATATATATATATATATATATATATATATATATATATATATATAAACAGTGTTCCCCCAGTTATTCGCGTTTCTTGGTTCGCGTTCTCACTGTATCGCATTTTTATATATATATATATATATATATATATATATATATATATATATATATATATATATATATATATATATATATATATATATATATATATATATATATATATATATAAAGATTATTGTGACACCAGGATGGGCCAAAAAATGATAATATAAAACAGACTTTATCAGGTTGTAAAGAGAAACAGAGATGGAGAGCGTAATGACCTGTCAGATGTGAAGGGATTATAAAAGATGTGTAATGAATATCCAGCTCTCTGCTGGGTTTTAATATACCTCTGCATTACTTTCATGATGTCTATTCCAATAATTCTGCTTATATCTTATTATTATTATTATTATTATTATTATTATTATTATTATTATTATTATTATTATTATTATTATTATCATCATTGGCAACAATAATTTTACTTTGATGATGATTGTGGAGATATTATCATCATCATCATTATTATTATTATTAAGGGCTCATCATTGTTTGTACATCTGTTGGTTTATTTGCTTTTAATAACTGTGTAAAGTGCCCCTCCCTAGTTGGCTGGGACAAAGAGAATGTGGGGGGTTGCGTAGAATAGAATGTTGTTGAGAGAAAGAGAGAGAGAATCTTTAAGTAACTCTTGTTCATTCAACCAAAACTACATTATTTATAGTAAAAATAATGTTTTAATTACGAATTCGTAATAATAATGATGATAATAATAATAGTAATAATAATAATAATAATAATAATAATAATCTCCCCAATCATCATCAAAGGAAAATTATTGTTGCCAATAATAATAATAAGAAGAAGAAGAAGAAGATCTAATGAGAATTTTTAGAACAGACATCATGAAAGTAATGCAGAGGTATAGTAAACCCAGCAGAGAGCTGGATATTCATTACACATCTTTTATAATCCCTTCACATCTGACAGGTCATTACACTCTCCATCTCTGTTTCTCTTTACAGCCTGATAAAGGCCGTTTTATTTTATCATTTTTGGCCTGTCCTGGTGTCATAATCATCTTTAAAAAAAAAGAGAAAAAAAAAGAAAGGCTGATCCTACTTCGCGGTTTTCCTGTCTCGCGCCGGGTCCCGGAACCGAACTACCGCGATAATGGGGGGAACACTATATATATATATATATATATATATATATATATATATATATATATATATATATATATATATATATATATATATATATATATATATATATATATATATATATATATATATATCAAATAAGCACATTACATATGTGAAAACATGAATCATTTTTTACCCCGACCGGGACTTGAACCTAGGACTTATGATTACTAAGTCAAGGCGTTACCACTACACCACAGTGTAGTGGTGTAGTGGTAGCGCCTTGACTTAGTAATCATAAGTCCTAGGTTCAAGTCCCGGTCGGGGTAAAAAATGATTCATATATATATATATATATATATATATATATATATATATATATATATATATATATATATATATATATATATATATATATATATATATATATATATATATATATATATATATATATATACAGTGATCCCCCACTGGATCGCGTTTCTTGGTTCATGTTTTCACTGTACCACGGTTTTTCTTTTGCCAAATTATCATTTTATTTTTTGGGTATATGCAAAAATATCAAAATATTAAAATAATAAAAATTCTCAGTAGTTTCATTTTTTTTATTGAAAACAATATATTTCATTATCTAATTGATAAAAAAAATTTATTTCCCAGCCTATGAATAATAAAACAGTAAAAAATAGTAAAAAGGGTAAATTTAGATATACGTATGTACAGTATAACTCACAGTATTGCATCATGCTAAATAGTGTCCGATAGCGTACACCTTGTTCCTTTTATACACGATTTTTTTATATGCGAAATTGCAATAACGCCCCCCAAAAATAATAGTAAAAAACTCAGAATTCGCGAATAGTGCCCCCCCCAAAAAAAAAATATATATTATTATTTTTTTTTTAAATTATTGTGACACCAGGATGGAACAAAAAATAATAAAATAAAACAGCCTTTATCAGGCTGTAAAGAGAAACAGATGGAGAGTGTAGTGACCTGTCAGATGTGAAGGGATTATAAAAGATGTTTAATGAATATCCAGATCTCTGCTGGGTTTTAATATACCTCAGCATTACTCTCATGATGTCTATTCCAAAATTTCTCCTTAGATCTTATTATTATTATTATTATTATTATTATTATTATTATTATTATTATTATTTTTAACAATAATGTTCCTTTGATGATGATTGTGGAGATTATTATTATTATTAATATAATTATTATTGCGAATTTGTAATTAAACCATTATTTTTACAATAAATAATGTAGTTTTGGTTGAATGAACAAGAGTTAATTAAAGATTCTCTCTCTCTCTCTCTCTCTCTCTCTCTCTCTCTCTCTCTCTCTCTCTCTCTCTCTCTAACATTCTATTCTACCCAATAGGGTGGGTGTATATATAATGTATAATGATGATGATCTTTTCTTATCGTAATCCCCTTTGTACTGGTGGAAGAAGCCTCTGCGGGCGCTTATTTAGTATATTTAAAAAAAAAAAAAATAATAATAATAATATAGTAAATAAGCGCCCGCGGAGGCTTCTTCCACTAGTACAAAGAGGATTACGATAAGAATAGATCATCATCATTATACATTATATATACACCCACCCTACCTCTGTCATATGTCTATCTAATCTACATATGAAGGTGTCTAAGTAATACAATTCAGAATCTGAATTGCAGATCAAGCTTAGCACGAGGGTCTGCCCCTCTCTTTTTTCTCTCTTACTTTATATAATTTTTGTGCTTTTCCCTCCAATTCCCTTATATCCTTAATCCCCTTCCTTAATTTCCCCTCCTAAAAAAAAAAAAAAAAAGGTATTGGCATTTATTATCCTACTAGGAATACTCTACGGTATTACCAAGCCAATTTTCACCAATTTCCCTTCTGAACCTAAATTTATCAAGATTGAAACCATTACCCATTACAAGTTCTGGTTTGATCATGAATTTTTAAAACTTTATTAATATCACCCTTGTTAATCCCTTTAAACCATTTATGCACCTCAATCATATCCCCCCTAACTCTGTGCCTCTCTAGAGAATGTAGATTAAGTTTTTTTAATCTGTCATATGGTAGATTTAGGCATTGCAATTTTTTTTTTTTTTCGTTTTTTAGTCTTGCTTTGGTTATTTATAATTCTTAGTTTATCTATGTATACATTGCAGATAGAGGTTCATTCTCCTGCATCCTCCTCCTCTTCTACCACATAAGTTACTTGCTCACTGCCACCATGCATGTCCCAGTGTACTGTATAACTGTTGCCCGCTGCATTATAGAGTAAAGTATAGTAATGTATGTTAATTTCTAGCTGTAAAGTGAATATGAATATCTTTTGTATACTCTTAAAAATAGATACAGAGCTTTCTGCTTTGCTATGTAGTAATAAAATATGTTTTTTACTTATCTTATATCTTTGGCATGGTGTGTCTATGTAAGGTTTGGAACATATCTATGCCCTTTATCATTGTTTCCTATGGAAAATAACTTGTTTTTTCACGTGATTTTCCATTTACCCGACACTTCTGAGAACCTATCTAGGCGTTATTCTGAGAACTAGGTGTACAATGTATTGGGGTCGCAGCTACGTGAGCTAGCATATATATTTATATTTTCAGTAGTTTCATGATTTTATCGATAAAAAAACGGATTTCATAGCCTAAGAATAATAAAACAGTAAAATATAGTAAAAACATAAATACTAACAGTATTGCAACATGTAAAATACGATACCGCTATCAGCGTTTTGGACAAAGGTTCGTTCAGTCTTAACTAACGTGTGTGCCATTCGCGTTGTGCTTATTAATACGTTATGCTTGTGATTTTTTTACTCGCATATTTTAACCTTTGCAATGCCTCCCAAGCATCCTTCATCTTCTAAGGCTTCTTGTAGTGAGCCTAAGCGGCAAAGGAAAATGTTAACCATAACAGATAAGGTAAGTTTACCTATCAAGTACATATAAATTTATGTTGCATGCTGTTATTTATAAAGTAAAGGGTGGTTTTTTAACAGTGCAGGGAGGGTTTATACAGTAAACGTAAAATTAATTGTAAAATACCTATGTACATGAGTATGTCATATAAATTTATGCTTGCATGCTGTTATTTATGAAGTAAAGGGTGGTTTGTTAACAGTACAGGGAGGGTTTATAAAGCTTATACAGTGTAAACGTAAAAATGAATTAAAATATCTATGTACATATAAGCTGATCCTACTCCACGATTTTCCTGTCTCGCGCCGGGTCCCGGAACCGAACCCTCGCGATAATGGGGGATCAATATATATATATATATATATATATATATATATATATATATATATATATATATATATATATATATATATATATATATATATATACAGTGATCCTTCGCTGTATCGCGTTTCTTGGCTCGCGATTTCACTGTACCGCTTTTGTTTTTGGCAAATTTTTTTTTTGGGGGGGGCTATATGCAAAAATTTTAAAATATTAAAAAAATAAAAATTTTCATGATTTTCATTTTTTTTATTGAAAAAAACATATTTCATTATCTAATTGATACAAAATATTTATTTCCCAGCCTACGAATAATAAAACAGTAAAAAATAGTAAAAACCATAAATTTAGATATACAGTATAACTCACAGTATTGCATCATGTGAAATAGTGTCCGATAGCGTACAATGTATTGGGGTCGCAGCCACGTGAGCTAGTATATATATTTATATTTCCAGTAGTTTCAGATTTTATTGATAAAAAAACGTATTTCTTAGCCTAAGAATAATAAAACAGTAAAAAATAGTAAAAAAACATAAATACTCACAGTATTACACCATGTAAAATACGATACCGGTATCAGCATTTCGGAAAACGAAAAGGGTCGAACCTACGTAAGATAGTACATATTGAAATTTTCATTATTTTATTGATAAAACAAGTAATTCCTAGCCTAAGAGTAATAAAACAGTAAAAAATAGTTAAAAACATAAATTTAGATATATAACTCACAGTGAGACATGCAAATGACAAATATAGACTGCATGAACCAAGATCTAATCGAAATATTGGTAGTAGAACCTATCAATATAGTTCTCCAAGATTATATAATGAATTATCAGTGCTACTCAAAGACTGTGAAGATGTGGTGCAATTCAAGAAAAAACTGAAAACACTTATTTGAAAAATGCTACGATATGGAACTCTTTACTATAAATTGAGCCTTTCAAGGTGTGAGAGAGATAAAAAGTAAAAAAATAAGAAAATTTAAATAAACTTAAGACCCGCCAGAGAGGAGGCGAAGCCTTCTACAGGAGGGTATAAACTACAAAAAGTAAAAGTAAAAGTATTGCATCATGTGAAATAGTGTCCGATAGCGTACAATGCATTGGGTTCGCACCTACGTGAGCTAGCATATATATTGAAATTTCCAGTAGTTTCATGATTTTATTGATAAAAAAAACGTATTTCTTAGCCTAAGAATAATAAAACAGTAAAAAATAGGCAAAAACATAAATACTAACAGTATTGCAACATGTAAAATACGATACCGCTATCAGCGTTTTGGACAAAGGCTTGCACCATCTTCCATTGTCATGGGGTCTGATTGGCTTTTTCATTGAAGTTTAGTTCTCCCACCATCTTCCATTGTCTCGCCTCACTCGTTCGGTCTTACTCACGTGTGCGCCGTTCACGTTGTGCTTATTAATACGTTTTGCTTGTGATTTTTTTACTCGCATATTTTAACCTTTGCAATGCCTCCCAAGCATCTTTCATCTTCTAAGGCTTCTTGTAGTGAGCCTAAGCGGCAAAGGAAAATGTTAACCATGACAGATAAGGTGAAACTTAGATATGTTGAAAGAAGGAAAAAGGTTTACAGATGTCGGCCGCTATATTGGCCTCAATGAATAACGGCCGTAAAGCTGTTATTGGCTGCGAAATAATTTCCTCTGGCGTCTACAAATTCATTACCACCTCATTCACAGTAAGTTTACCTATCACGTACATTTAAATTTACGTTGCATGCTGTTATTTATAGAGTAAAGGGTGGTTTTTTAACAGTGCAGGGAGGGTTTATACAGTAAACGTAAAAATAATTGTAAAATACCTATGTACATGAGTATGTCATATAAATTTACGCTTGCATGCTGTCATTTATGAAGTAAATGGTGGTTTGTTAACAGCACAGGGAGGGTTTATACAGTTTATACGGTGTAAACGTAAAAATAAATTAAAATATCTATGTACATATAGGCTGATCCTACTCCGCGATTTTCCTGTCTCGCGCCGGGTCCCGGAACCGAACCTTCGCGATAATTGAAGGAACTCTATATATATATATATATATATATATATATATATATATATATATATATATATATATATATATATATATATATATATATATATATATATATATATATATACAGGGAGTCCTCATATAACATGAGGATTTTGTTCTTGACACCCGACACAAGTCGAAAATCGACTGCACAGTATACATGTACTGTACAGTATAATAAAACAAGATTTATATACATAAATATATCTGTACTTATAAACATAACAAAACTGTGGATTGCTTACTTTTACTGTACTCATGTGGTGTGCTTGCATAGGGAGGGAGAGACTTACTTATCAGGAGAAAGCTGTTTATGTCAGCTGCTTTAAGACAGGGGCAGGCAGGTGAGCCTGGAAAGGCAAAAGAACAGTGAATACATTAACTTTAGAAAAACTATACATTTTAAAACACACTTATAATCATAAAATATATTACACTAATATCTCATTTTTGAATTTTTAAAAACACTTATAACTATGAAAAATATTAGACTACTAAATCTTTAAATTATAAAACGTACTTATAAACATAAAAATTTTTACACTAGTATCTCATTTTAAATTAAAAAGAAAACACATAAACAAAAAATATTAGACTAAATTTTTAAATTATAAAACACACTTATAGACATAACTAAACTGTAGATTGCTTACTTTTACTGTACTTATGTGGTGTGCTTGCATAGGGAGGAAGATACTACTTATCAGGAGAAAACTGGTTATGTCATCTGCTGCAAGGCAGGGTCAGGCAGGTGTGTCTGGAAAGGCAAAAGAACAATCAATACATAATCTGTAGAAAAAACTATACATTATAAAACACACTTATAAACAAAAAAATAGTACATTAGTATCTCATGTTTAAATTTTAAAAAACTCTTATAAACAAAAATATTAGACTACTAAATTTTTCAATTATAAAACACACTTAAAAACAAAACTGTAGATTGCTTACTTTTACTGTACAGGGTACTCGTGTGGTGTGCTTGCATAGGGAGAGAAGGAGAGACTGGCTTATTAGGAGGTGAAAGTTGGAGAGGCAGCTGCTGAGGACTCTGGGTCAGGTGAGTCTGGAGAGGTAAAAGAACATAATGGGGCAGGTGAATCTATAGAGGTAGAGGGTACAGGATCTTTTGGTGGGTGCTCTACCTTCATGAAGAATTGATCAAGGCTAGTCACAAAAGATGCCCTCTTCTTCTCCTCATATATTTCCTTGTAACACCTCAGGAGATCATTGAGCCCTCTCTTTACCTTATTGTACCTGGCAACTTTGGGGTCTTGAGCCTCAAGCTTTGTCAACCATTCCTTTGCCAAGGCAGACACTTCTTCAAATTCCTTGGTCGTGAATTTCTTGACCTCTGTGCTCGGTAGGTCTTCCTCCTCTTCAATCATCTGCAGTTTCAGTTGATTCAGATCCTCTGTAGATAACTCCATCTTGAGCTCCTTACTCATGACAACAACGATCTTGGTTACAGCCTCAACTGTCTCCTCAAAGCCTCGAAAATCCTTCACAAGATAGGGACAAGAAGTCTTCCATACCCCATTCAAATTCGTTTGCATCACTTCATCCCAAGCATCACCAATATTCTTCACAGCATGAAGAATATTGTACGACTTTCAGAAATCCTTGAGAGTCAGGTACTTGTCCTCCGTTGCCTTGAGAGCCATAACAATTGTTCTTCTGTGATAGTAGGCTTTGAAAAAGGCAATGCCCCCTGATCCATTGGCTGTGACAAGGAGGTGGTGTTAGTTGAAAGGAAAACCACCTTTACATTAGGATGGTAGTCATTTAAATTGACAGGGTGACCAGGAGCATTGTCCAGGATTAGCAAAATCTTAAAGGGAAGACCCTTGGAAGCACAGTACCTCTCCACTTCTGGGATAAAATAGTTGCTGAAACAGTCCACGAATATTTTAATTATTATCCAATCCTTCCTGCTTGACTTCCAATAGACTGGCAGTAAACCCTTACAAATGCCCTTGAGTACCATTGGGTTTTCGGCCAAATAAACCAACAAGGGCTACAGCTCACCGTCTCTAGAAGCATTAGCCCCCAAAAGCAAAGTCAGTCTCTCCTTGCTGGCTCTATAGTCTGGTGCTGACTTCTTTTTTTTGCGATGTACGTACGACTAGGCATATGCTTCCAGAATAAGCCAGTCTCATCGACATTGAACACCTGTTCGGCACGGTAACCCTCCCTCCCTTATTATCTTTTCTAATGCAAAGGGAAACATTTTTGCTGCTTCCTCATCACCACCTTTTTCCTAGCAACAAACTCCTCACCTGCACTGCCTTCCCCCTTTTCTCTTTTCAAGTCTTCGAGCAGTATTTTAGCCTTTTCTTGAAAAAGTATAAGGCTTATTGGGATATACCGTCGATTTTGACCTTCAGGCCGCAGCACTAACAATCTCTCCATATCTACCATAAGACCACTACGATGCCTTGTGATTTCAGTGGACTGTATAGGGGTTGAACCTCTCATGTGGTCACTAATGCGATATTTGTCTTTGATGATCGTGGCCATGATCATACGGGCTAATCTGAGACTGCAACCAATGCTTGTAGAAGACTCCCTTTTCTGCATGATTTACTATTTCAATATAAATTCTATAGTGATGGCTTTTCTTCACTGCCATTAGAAGTATCACTAACACGCTTGGGAGGCATAGTAAAGTTCGTAACGAGTGAACATAACGAGAGAGCAGACAAAAGCACTAGGCACAATGTGGCAGACAGGAGTAACTGAGCAGTGGTCCATCTCGTGCTTGTAATGCCGCATGGCATTGTATTCTTACACTACGCTCACCAAACTACATGAATAAAATCGTATTTACGGTTATAAGTTTGGTATTTTTTTCTTTTTAAATTCAATATAATTTTTCAACCAACTGTATATAAAAAAAATAAATAAATAAAGCTATTAAAATAAAACTAAAATTGTTCTTTTGGCCTTGAAATACAACATAGTAGCTCTGAAATGCAAATATGAGCCATGTTACCCATTCTCTGGACCCCTAAACAACGCCCCCATGTTCCCCTTCACGGCTGGCCATCACATCATTACTGCAGCAGCCGTAGAAAGGAAGAATGTATCAATTCCTAAAAGTGATTTTTTGGGGGGGCATGTCTGTCTCTTTCTGCTGATTGCATAGATACTAAATTTGTGAAAATTGTTTTTTTGGGTTGATGTTTTATGACAAGCTTGACTACTCGGTGGCAGGAGTAAAACTTCAAGAGACAGAGAATGAGAGAGATCTAGGAGTAAACATACTGGCAGATTTGTCTCCAGAAATGCATATAAATGGCATAGTAAGGGCAGCATATGCTTTCTTAGCAAATGTACGGGTAGCCTTCAGGCACATGGACAAGGAAATGTTCAGAAATATTTATGTAACCTATGTGAGGCCAAAACTTGAATATGCAGACCCCTTTTGGAATCCCCACTTGAAAAAGTTCAAAGACATGCCTCGAAACTGGTGCCAGAAATACGCAATCTCAGTCATGATGAGAGGCTGAGGGAATTAGACTTACCATCACTCGAAGCTAGCAGATTGAGGGGGGATATGGTGATGGTTTTTAAATTCCTTCATGGTTATGACGGAGTTGATAGGGATCGATATTTTGATATGGCTGGCACTAGAACTAGAGGTCATAGTTTGCATCTTCATGAGAAAACTTCTTTGCAGGATGTAAGGAAGTACTATTTTAGTGTAAGAGTAGTTGATAATTGGAATTCCCTAAATGAAGAGGCAGTTAATGCTAACTCAGTCCATAGTTTTAAGGACAAGTATGGAACCGACCAGGAGACAGGAAGTTATGAGCTTGGGGCTCATTCCCAGAAACAGTTAACTAATTACGCACACACACACAGAAGCTCCCCTACTTAAGAACAACTGAGTTTCGAACATTTACAGATACAAACAAAGATCTCTCCATTAGCTATCCATGTATTAATGTATTTATTACTGTAGTGTACTGTACTGTATTATTACAATAATAAAATTAATTAATGCAGCACTTTATGTTTTATGTAGTAGCTAAGAAGCATTAGAGATGACCTATTGTTCCTGATATCCCCATTCAAGAGAGTGATGGAGAGATTCTTCTTCCAAAGATGAAGAACCGGAAGTTCCGCTTCCAGAGAGGTCCAATCATCTTTTTCCAGATAAGTGTTTTTCAGCAAAAATTGTTTTATATATGCTATTCCTTAATGTTTTTCCAAAGTTTGATAAAAAAATTAAATGGTAGTGAGGAAATCTCTGGATATTTCATATCCTGGTGAAGCATCAATGTGGCACACCAGGTACAAAATGATCTTTCCTGAAGACACTTTCTGGAAAAGTGTTTTCTGTGCATATTCCAAAGGCAAAAGGTACTTCATTGTTGAAAACATTTCAGGGGAAGATCTATTAACTCTTTTGAAGAAGAAGTTCTCTATCACTCTCTTCAACAGGAATATTGGAAACAAAGGGTCCTGGAACCTTGTGTAATAATTGTAGTCCTCTGTGGTGCTCAACCAACATATATACAGTACTGTGCTTAAAAAATATCATTATATATATATATATATATATATATATATATATATATATATATATATATATATATATATATATATATATATATATATATATAGACATACATACATACATACAGTGATCCTTTGCTCAATTGCGTTTCTTCTCTCGCGACTTCACTGTACCGCGATTATTTTTGGCAATTTTTTTTGGGGGGGGTATATGCAAAGATATTAAAATATTAAAAAAATATAAAAAATTCAGTATTTTCATTTTTTTTATTTAAAAAAAGTCATTATTTAATTGATAAAAAAAATTTATTTCCCAGCCTACGAATAATAAAACAGTAAGAAATAGTAAAAGAACAAATTTGAACATGTAACTCTGCACCATAGAAAGTACGATACCTGTATCAGCGTTTCGGAAAACGCAAAGGGTCGCACCTACGTGAGCTAGCATATATTAAAATTTCCAGTAGTTTCATGATTTTATTGATAAAAAAAAACGTATTTCTTAGCCTAAGAATAATAAAACAGTAAAAAATAGTAAAAAACATAAATACTAACAGTATTGCGCCATGTAAAATACGATACCGGTATCAGCGTTTCAGAAAATGAAAAGGGTCGCACCTACGTGAGCTAGTACATATTGAAATTTTCATTATTTTATTGAAAAAAGAAGTATTTCGTAGCCTAAGAGTAATAAAACAATAAAAATAGTAAAAAATATCAATTTAGATTTATAACTCACAGTATTGTATCATGTGAAATACTGTCCGATAGCGTACAATGTATTGGGGTCGCACCTACGTGAGCTAGCATATATATTAAAATTTCCAGTAGTTTCATGATTTTATTGATAAAAAAACGTATTTCTTAGCCTAAGAATAATAAAACTAAAAAATAGTAAAAAAGGTAAATACTAACAGTATTGCACCATGTAAAACACGATACCGGTATCAGCATTTCGGACATAGGCTTGCACCTACGTAAGATAGTTCATGGAATACTATTGGCTGAAAGAGTGAGAGATCTATATCATGGGGTCTGATTGGCTTTTTCATTGAAGTTTAGTTCTCCCACCATCTTCCATTGTCTCGCCTCACTCGTTCAGTCTAACTCACGTGTGCGCCGTTCACGTTGTGTTATTAATACGTTTTGCTTGTGATTTTTTTACTTGCATATTTTAACCTTTGCAATGCCTCCCTAGCATCCTTCATCTTCTAAGGCTTCTGGTAGTGAGCCTAAGTGGCAAAGGAAGATATTAACCATAACAGATAAGGTGAATCTCTTAGATATGTTGAAAGAAGGAAAAAGATTTATGGATGTCGGCTGCTATTTTGGCCTCAGTGAATAACAGCCGTAAAGCTGTTATTGGCTGCGGAATAATTTCCTCTGGCGTCTACAAACTCATTACCACCTCATTCACGGTAAGTTTACCTATCACGTACATATAAGTTTACGTTGCATGCTGTTATTTATAAAGTAAAGGGTGGTTTTTTGACAGTGCAGGGAGGGTTTATACAGAAAACGTAAAAATAATTCTAAAATACCTATGTACATGAGTATGTCATGTCATTAGCACCTCATTCACAGTGAATTTATCTATCACTTTCATATAAATTTACGCTTGCATGCTGTTATTTATGAAGTAAAGAGTGGTTTGTTAACAGTACAGGGAGGGTTTATACAGTGTAAATGTAAAAGTAAATTAAAATATCTATGTACATATAGGGTGATCCTACTTCGCGAAAATTCCTGTCTCGCACCGGGTCCCGAAACCGAATCTTCGCGATAATCGAAGGAACACTGTGTGTATATATATATATATATATATATATATATATATATATATATATATATATATATATATATATATATATATATATACAGTGTTGCCTCACTTAACGCGGTAGTTCGGTTCCGGGACCTGGCGCGAACCAGGAAATCCGCGAAGTAGGATCAGCCTATAAGTACATAGATATTTTAATATATTTTTATGTTTACACTGTATAAGCTGTCCCTGTACTGTTAACATACCACCCTTTACTTCATAGATAACAGCATGCAAGTGTAAATTTATATGAAAGTGATAGGAAAACTTACCGTGAATGTGATGATGACGTGACATACATACTCATTTACAATTGATTTTTTCGTTTACGTACTGTATAAACCCTCCCTGCACTGTTAAAAAAAACACCCTTAACATTATAGATAGCAGCAAGCAAAGTAAATTTTTATGAAAGTGATAGCAAAACTTACCGTGAATGTGATGACGAAGTGACATACTTACTCATTTACAATTATTTTTTCGTTTACCTACTGTATAAACCCTCCCTGCACTGTTAAAAAAACACCCTTTACATTATAAATAACAGCAAGCAACGTAAATTTTTATGAAAGTGATAGATAAAATTACGGTGAATGAGGTGATGATGACGTGACATACATACTCATTTACAATTATTTTTTCATTTACGTACTGTATAAACCCTCCCTGCACTGTTAAAAAAACACCCTTTACATTATATATAACAGCAAGCAACGTAAATTTTTATGAAAGTGATAGGAAAACTTACCGTGAATGTGATGATGATGACGTGACATACATACTCATTTACAATTATTTTTTCGTTTACGTACTGTATAAACCCTCCCTGCACTGTTAAAAAAACACCCTTTACATTATAAATAACAGCAAGCAATGTAAATTTTTATGAAAGTGATAGATAAAATTACGATGAATGAGGTGATGATGATGTGACATACATACTCATTTACAATTATTTTTTCGTTTACGTACTGTATAAACCCTCCCTGAACTGTTAAAAAAACACCCTTTACATTATAAATAACAGCAAGCAACGTAAATATTTATGAAATTGATAGATAAAATTACGGTGAATGAGGTGATGATGACGTGACACACATACTCATTTACAATTATTTTTTCGTTTACGAACTGTATAAACCCTCCCTGCACTGTTAAAAAAACACCCTTTACATTATAAATAACAGCACGCAACATAAATTTTTATGAAAGTGATAGATAAAATTACGGTGAATGAGGTGATGATGACATGACACATACTAATTTACAATTATTTTATCGTTTACGAACTGTATAAACCCTCCCTGCAATGTTAAAAAGACACCCTTTACATTATAAATAACAGCACGTAACGTAAATTTTTATGAAAGTGATAGATAAAATTACGATGAATGAGGTGATGATGACATGACACACATACTCATTTACAATTATTTTTTCGTGTACAAACTGTATAAACCCTCCCTGCACTGTTAAAAAAACACCCTTTACATTATAAATAATAGCAAGCAACGTAAATTTACATTTCCAATAAAAAAAATGAAAATACTGAAAAAAAAAAATTTCAATATTTTAATATTTTTGCCTATACCCATAAAATAAAATAATAATTTATCTAAAAAAAAAAAAAAAAAAACGCGATAGAGTGAGAACGTGAACCAAGAAACGCGAATAACCGGGGTAACACTGTATATATATATATATAAATATATATATATATATATATATATATATATATATATATATATATATATATAAATATATATATATATAATGTACACACATACATAGTAATCCCTCGCTCTATCGTGATTCACCTCTCGCGAATTCACTGTATCCAAATTTTTTTTTTAAAGATTATTGTGACACCAGGATGGGCCAAAAAATGATAAAATAAAAAAGCCTTTATCAGGCTGTAAAGAGAAACAGAGATGGAGAGTGTAATGACCTGTCAGATGTGAAGGGATTATAAAAGATGTGGGTTTTAATATACCTTTGCGTTACTTTCATGATGTGTATTCCTATAATTCTCCTTAGATCTTATTATTATTATTAATATTGGCAACAATAATGTTCCTTTGATGATGAATGTGGAGATTATTATTATTATTATTATTATTATTATTATTATTATTATTATTATTATTATTATTATTATTAAGGGCTCATCATTGTTCGTACATCTGTTGGTTTATTTACTTTAATAACTGTGTACAGTGAGTTCAAGGAATTTCTTGTTGCTCGCATAAATACTGGGTCAGAGAGCATTATAATAACTGTTGTATACAACCCACCAAGGAACCAAAATAGGCTTGAAGTTTATGAGGAAAGTCATATAGGTACTATTGAAGTCATAAACTCAGTTGTTAACATGGCACTGGAAAAAAATGTAGGATTTTGATTATGGGAGACTTTAATCATAAAGAGATAGATTGGATAAATCTTGACCCACACAGTGGTGAGGACTCATTTGGGGCAAGATTCCTAGATTGCGTACAAGGGAATTTTCTACACCAACATGTAATGGAACCAACAAGGCAGGGGTGGGGATGAGCCATCACTACTTGATCTAGTGTTCACAGATAATGTGTTGGATATTGAAAAAATTGAGTATGAACCACCAGTTGGAAAGAGTGACCACTGTGTGTTGTTGATGGAGTATATCATTGAAGATATTCTTCCTGAGAGTAGAGGCACTGAGGACATGAGGAGGAACTATCCAAAAGGAGATTACATCAAAATGAATGAGCTTTTTGCAGTTCTTGACTGGAGAACCTTATTTTACAACAAATCTATACAAGAAATGTATGACATCTTTTGTGAGAAATATGGGAAGATAGTAGATTGCTGCATACCTGTCACCAAAGTAGGTGTAATTCATGCCAGAGAGAAATGGTTCGAT
The DNA here is from genome assembly GCA_037179515.1 of Halocaridina rubra. NCBI lineage: Eukaryota > Metazoa > Arthropoda > Malacostraca > Decapoda > Atyidae > Halocaridina > Halocaridina rubra. Next base: position 64,928 of record JAXCGZ010009734.1, on the reverse strand, counting down.
AATGGGTGTAAAAGAGCTTAGGAGTGGAGAGACAAATGCTGGAAAAGGTATAGGAGGAGAAAAAACATAAATGCCTGGCAAACCTACAAAAGAGCAAGAAATGATTACCTAAGTAAAAGGAGAGAGGCAGAGAGAGACTATGAGAGGGACATCACCAGGAAGGCTAAAGAAAATCCCAAGCTTTTCCACAGCTTTATGAGAGGAAAACTGAAGGTAAAAGAACAGGTTTTAAGGCTAAAGAGAGCGGATGGAAGCATCACTGAGACGGATGAAGAGATCTGCAAAGAATTGAACAAGGAGTTTCAGTCAGTATTTACAGTAGAAAATACCCCACCCCCTCAGATTGCAGTGATAGAAGCTCAAGGGCTGGTATTAGAGAACATCAACCTTACAGCCACAGAGGTATGCAAAGCACTGATGGATTTAGATGTTCATAAAGCTACAGGTCCTGATGACATATCCCCTCATGTGCTTAAAAAATGTGCAAACTCAATATCAGTGGCACTAAGTATCATATTTAAGGAGTCACTGGAGTCGGGGGAGATTCCAAGATGCTGGAAACAAGCAAATGTGATACCTATCTTCAAAAAGAGAAGGAGGGATACGGCTCTGAACTATAGACCAGTTTCCTTGACCAGCATAGTTTGCAAAGTTATGGAGAAACTACTAAGGAAACATATCTCTCTTCACTTGGAATCCTTCAACTTTTTGTCAGTGAGGCAACATGGCTTCAGAGAAGGTAGATCAACAGTAACAAACTTATTAGAATTTTATGATGAGGTAAGCCAAATCTTACAGGAAAGAGAGGGCTGGGCAGATTGCATATTCCTAGACTTCCAGAAAGCGTTTGACACTGTTCCACATGGGAGACTTATTAGGAAGCTGCAATCAATGGCTAGAATAGGTGGAAATGTTTTGGAATGGATAAAAACTTACTTAGAAGGAAGGGAACAGAGGGGTAGAGTAAGACACTCAGTGTCTGAATGGAGAAAAGTTAGTAGTGGAGTTCCACAGGGTTCAGTTTTAGGGCCACTTTTGTTCCTTGTATATGTAAATGACCTACCAGAGTCTGTAAATTCATTCATGAATATGTTTGCAGATGATGCAAAGATTGTGAAGAAAGTAAAAAACGAGAACAATGGTAGAGAACTTCAGGAGGATCTAAATAATCTGCATGAGTGGTCAGAAAAGTGGCTAATGAAATTCAATACTTCAAAATGTAAGGTAATGAGAATGGGTACAAGTGCAAGAGGGCCCAAGCTTGACTACTTGGTGGCTGGAGTACAACTTCAAGAGACAGAAAATGAGAGAGATCTAGGAGTAAACATACTGGCAGATTTGTCTCCAGAAATACATATAAATGGTATAGTAAGGGCAGCATATGCATTCTTATCAAATGTAAGGGTAGCCTTCAGGCACATGGACAAGGAAATGTTCAGAAATATTTATGTAACCAATGTGAGGCCAAAACTCGAATATGCAGCCCCCTTTTGGAATCCGCACTTGAAAAAGCACATAGCTAAGCTTGAAAAAGTTCAAAGACATGCCACGAAACTGGTGCCAGAAATACGCAATCTCAGTTATGATGAGAGGCTGAGGGAATTAGACTTACCATCACTCGAAGCTAGAAGAGTGAGGGGGGATATGGTGACAGTCTTTAAATTCCTTCATGGTTATGATATAGTGGATAGGGATCGATATTTTGATATGGCTGGCTCTAGAACTAGAGGTCATAGTTTGAAGCTTCGTAAGAAAACTTCTTTGCAGGATGTAAGGAAATACTTTTTCAGTGTAAGAGTAGTTGATAATTGGAATTGGCTAAGCGAGGACGTAGTTAATGCTATCTCAATCCATAGTTTTAAGGACAGGTATGATAAGTATCACTAAGTATAAAATGGAACCGATCAGGAGACGGGAAGATACGAGCTTTGGGCTGTTTCCCGTAAACCCAATTAGGTAATCACCAACAGGGGCCAGGGGTGGGGATGAGCCATCACTACTTGATCTAGTGTTCACAGATAATGTGTTGGATATTGAAAAAATTGAGTATGAACCACCAATTGGAAAGAGTGACCACTGTGTGTTGTTGATGGAGCATATCATTGAAGATATTCTTCCTGAGAGTAGAGGCACTGAGGACATGAGGAGGAACTATCCGAAAGGAGATTACATCAAAATGAATGAGCTTTTTGCAGTTATTGACCGTAGAACCTTATTTTACAACAAATCTGTACAAGAAATGTATGACATCTTTTTTGAGAAATATGGGAAGATAGTAGATTGCTGCATACCTGTCACCAAAGTAGGTGTAATTCATGCCAGAGAGAAATGGTTCGATAATGGGTGTAAAAGAGCTAAGGAGTGGAGAGACAAATGCTGGAAAAGGTATAGGAGGAGAAAAAACATAAATGCCTGGCAAACCTACAAAAGAGCAAGAAATGATTACCTAAGTAAAAGGAGAGAGGCAGAGAGAGACTATGAGAGGGACATCACCAGGAAGGCTAAAGATAATCCCAAGCTTTTCCACAGCTTTATCAGAGGAAAACTGAAGGTAAAAGAACAGGTTTTAAGGCTAAAGAGAGCGGATGGAAGCATCACTGAGACGGATGAAGAGATCTGCAAAGAATTGAACAAGGAGTTTCAGTCAGTATTTACAGTAGAAAATACCCCACCCCCTCAGATTGCAGTGATAGAAGCTCAAGGGCCGGTATTAGAGAACATCAGCCTTACAGCCACAGAGGTATGCAAAGCGCTGATGGATTTAGATGTTCATAAAGCTACAGGTCCTGATGACATATCCCCTCATGTGTGTAAAAAATGCGCAAACACAATATCAGTGGCACTAAGTATCATATTTAAGGAGTCACTGGAGTCGGGGGAGATTCCAAGATGCTGGAAACAAGCAAATGTGATACCTATCTTCAAAAAGGGAAGGAGGGATACGGCTCTGAACTATAGACCAGTTTCCTTGACCAGCATAGTTTGCAAAGTTATGGAGAAACTACTAAGGAAACATATCTCTCTTCACTTGGAATCCTTCAACTTTTTGTCAGTGAGGCAACATGGCTTCAGAGAAGGTAGATCAACAGTAACAAACTTATTAGAATTTTATGATGAGGTAAGCCAAATCTTACAGGAAAGAGAGGGCTGGGCAGATTGCATATTCCTAGACTTCCAGAAAGCGTTTGACACTGTTCCACATGGGAGACTTATTAGGAAGCTGCAATCAATGGCTAGAATAGGTGGAAATGTTTTGGAATGGATAAAAACTTACTTAGAAGGAAGGGAACAGAGGGGTAGAGTAAGACACTCAGTGTCTGAATGGAGAAAAGTTAGTAGTGGAGTTCCACAGGGTTCAGTTTTAGGGCCACTTTTGTTCCTTGTATATGTAAATGACCTACCAGAGTCTGTAAATTCATTCATGAATATGTTTGCAGATGATGCAAAGATTGTGAAGAAAGTAAAAAACGAGAACAATGGTAGAGAACTTCAGGAGGATCTAAATAATCTGCATGAGTGGTCAGAAAAGTGGCTAATGAAATTCAATACTTCAAAATGTAAGGTAATGAGAATGGGTACAAGTGCAAGAGGGCCCAAGCTTGACTACTTGGTGGCTGGAGTACAACTTCAAGAGACAGAAAATGAGAGAGATCTAGGAGTAAACATACTGGCAGATTTGTCTCCAGAAATACATATAAATGGTATAGTAAGGGCAGCATATGCATTCTTATCAAATGTAAGGGTAGCCTTCAGGCACATGGACAAGGAAATGTTCAGAAATATTTATGTAACCAATGTGAGGCCAAAACTCGAATATGCAGCCCCCTTTTGGAATCCGCACTTGAAAAAGCACATAGCTAAGCTTGAAAAAGTTCAAAGACATGCCACGAAACTGGTGCCAGAAATACGCAATCTCAGTTATGATGAGAGGCTGAGGGAATTAGACTTACCATCACTCGAAGCTAGAAGAGTGAGGGGGGATATGGTGACAGTCTTTAAATTCCTTCATGGTTATGATATAGTGGATAGGGATCGATATTTTGATATGGCTGGCTCTAGAACTAGAGGTCATAGTTTGAAGCTTCGTAAGAAAACTTCTTTGCAGGATGTAAGGAAATACTTTTTCAGTGTAAGAGTAGTTGATAATTGGAATTGGCTAAGCGAGGAGGTAGTTAATGCTATCTCAATCCATAGTTTTAAGGACAGGTATGATAAGTATCACTAAGTATAAAATGGAACCGATCAGGAGACGGGAAGATACGAGCTTTGGGCTGTTTCCCGTAAACCCAATTAGGTAATCACCAACAGGGGCCAGGGGTGGGGATGAGCCATCACTACTTGATCTAGTGTTCACAGATAATGTGTTGGATATTGAAAAAATTGAGTATGAACCACCAATTGGAAAGAGTGACCACTGTGTGTTGTTGATGGAGCATATCATTGAAGATATTCTTCCTGAGAGTAGAGGCACTGAGGACATGAGGAGGAACTATCCGAAAGGAGATTACATCAAAATGAATGAGCTTTTTGCAGTTATTGACCGTAGAACCTTATTTTACAACAAATCTGTACAAGAAATGTATGACATCTTTTTTGAGAAATATGGGAAGATAGTAGATTGCTGCATACCTGTCACCAAAGTAGGTGTAATTCATGCCAGAGAGAAATGGTTCGATAATGGGTGTAAAAGAGCTAAGGAGTGGAGAGACAAATGCTGGAAAAGGTATAGGAGGAGAAAAAACATAAATGCCTGGCAAACCTACAAAAGAGCAAGAAATGACTACCTAAGTAAAAGGAGAGAGGCAGAGAGAGACTATGAGAGGGACATCACCAGGAAGGCTAAAGATAATCCCAAGCTTTTCCACAGCTTTATCAGAGGAAAACTGAAGGTAAAAGAACAGGTTTTAAGGCTAAAGAGAGCGGATGGAAGCATCACTGAGACGGATGAAGAGATCTGCAAAGAATTGAACAAGGAGTTTCAGTCAGTATTTACAGTAGAAAATACCCCACCCCCTCAGATTGCAGTGATAGAAGCTCAAGGGCCGGTATTAGAGAACATCAGCCTTACAGCCACAGAGGTATGCAAAGCGCTGATGGATTTAGATGTTCATAAAGCTACAGGTCCTGATGACATATCCCCTCATGTGTGTAAAAAATGCGCAAACACAATATCAGTGGCACTAAGTATCATATTTAAGGAGTCACTGGAGTCGGGGGAGATTCCAAGATGCTGGAAACAAGCAAATGTGATACCTATCTTCAAAAAGGGAAGGAGGGATACGGCTCTGAACTGTAGACCAGTTTCCTTGACCAGCATAGTTTGCAAAGTTATGGAGAAACTACTAAGGAAACATATCTCTCTTCACTTGGAATCCTTCAACTTTTTGTCAGTGAGGCAACATGGCTTCAGAGAAGGTAGATCAACAGTAACAAACTTATTAGAATTTTATGATGAGGTAAGCCAAATCTTACAGGAAAGAGAGGGCTGGGCAGATTGCATATTCCTAGACTTCCAGAAAGCGTTTGACACTGTTCCACATGGGAGACTTATTAGGAAGCTGCAATCAATGGCTAGAATAGGTGGAAATGTTTTGGAATGGATAAAAACTTACTTAGAAGGAAGGGAACAGAGGGGTAGAGTAAGACACTCAGTGTCTGAATGGAGAAAAGTTAGTAGTGGAGTTCCACAGGGTTCAGTTTTAGGGCCATTTTTGTTCCTTGTATATGTAAATGACCTACCAGAGTCTGTAAATTCATTCATGAATATGTTTGCAGATGATGCAAAGATTGTGAAGAAAGTAAAAAACGAGAACAATGGTAGAGAACTTCAGGAGGATCTAAATAATCTGCATGAGTGGTCAGAAAAGTGGCTAATGAAATTCAGTACTTCAAAATGTAAGGTAATGAGAATGGGTACAAGTGCAAGAAGGCCCAAGCTTGACTACTCGGTGGCTGGAGTACAACTTCAAGAGACAGAAAATGAGAGAGATCTAGGAGTAAACATACTGGCAGATTTGTCTCCAGAAATACATATAAATGGCATAGTAAGGGCAGCATATGCATTCTTATCAAATGTAAGGGTAGCCTTCAGGCACATGGACAAGGAAATGTTCAGAAATATTTATGTAACCTATGTGAGGCCAAAACTCGAATATGCAGCCCCCTTTTGGAATCCGCACTTGAAAAAGCACATAGCTAAGCTTGAAAATGTTCAAAGACATGCCACGAAACTGGTGCCAGAAATACGCAATCTCAGTTATGATGAGAGGCTGAGGGAATTAGACTTACCATCACTCGAAGCTAGAAGAGTGAGGGGGGATATGGTGACAGTCTTTAAATTCCTTCATGGTTATGATAGAGTGGATAGGGATCGATATTTTGATATGGCTGGCTCTAGAACTAGAGGTCATAGTTTGAAGCTTCGTAAGAAAACTTCTTTGCAGGATGTAAGGAAATACTTTTTCAGTGTAAGAGTAGTTGATAATTGGAATTGGCTAAGCGAGGAGGTAGTTAATGCTATCTCAATCCATAGTTTTAAGGACAGGTATGATAAGTATCACTAAGTACAAAATGGAACCGATGAGGAGACGGGAAGATACGAGCTTTGGGCTCTTTCCCGTAAACACAATTAGGTAATCACAGTGCCCCTCCCTCGTTGGCTGGGACAAAGACCATGTGGGGGGTTAGGTAGAATAGAATGTTGGAGAGAGAGAGAGAGAGAGACATCTTTAATTAACTCTTGTTCATTCAACCAAAACTACATTATTTATTGTAAAAATAATGGTTTAATGACAAATTCGAAATAATAATGATATTAATAATAATAATAATCTCCACAATCATCATCAAAGGAAAATTATTGTTAAAAATAATAATAATAATAATAATAATGATAATAAGATCTAAGGAGAATTTTTGGAATAGACATCATGAGAGTAATGTAGAGTTATATTAAAACCCAGCAGAGAGCTGGTTATTCATCACACATCTTTTATAATCCCTTCATATCTAACAAGTCATTACACTCTCCATCTGTTTCTCTTTACAGCCTGATAAAGGCTGTTTTATGTTATCATTTTTGGGTCCATCCTGGTGTCACAATAAAAAAAAAAAAAAAAATTTAAGGTGTTCCTACTTGGCGAAAATTCACCTATCGCAACGGGTCCCGGAACCTACCCCTCACTATAAACAAGGGATCACTGTGTATATATATATATATATATATATATATATATATATATATATATATATATATATATATATATATATATATATATATATATATATATATATATATATAATATATATACAGTGTTCCCCCCTTATTGCGGTAGTTCGGTTCCGGGACCCGGCGCGATTCAGGAAAACCACAGAGTAGGATCAGCCTATATGTACATAGATATTTTAATTTATTTTTACGTTTACACTATAAACCCTCCCTGTACTGTTAACTAACCACCCTTTACTTCATAAATAACAGCATGCAACGTAAATTTATATGAAAGTGATAGATAAAATTACGGTGAATGAAGTGGTAATTACCTGACATACTCATGTACATAGGTATTTTACAATTATTTTTATGTTTACGTACTGTATAAACCCTCCCTGCACTGTTAAAAAAACACCCTTTACATTATAAATAACAGCAAGCAACGTAAATTTTTATGAAAGTGATATGAAAACTTACCGTGAATGAGGTGATGATGACGTGACATACATGGGTATTTTACAATTATTTTTACGTTTATGTAAAATAGCGACTGACATCCACAAACTTTTTTCCTTCTTTCAACATATCTAAGAGTTTCACTTTATCTACAATGGTTAACATTTTCCTTTGCCACTTAGGCTGACTACCAGAAGCCTTAGAAGGTGAAGGACGTCCGGGAGGCATTGCAAAGGTTAAATTACTCGTGAAAACACAATCACAAGCAAAACGTATTAATAAGCACAACGAGAACGGCACACACGTGAGTTAGACTGAGCGAGTGAGGCGGCACATTGGAAATTGGAGGGAAAAGCAAACTGCAATGAAAAAGCCAATCAGATCCCATGATACAGAACATATTGACAAACAATTCTGTGATTCGTCGTCTCCCGACCTTTCAGCCAATAGCATTCCATGAACTATCTCACGTAGGTGAGAGCTACTGGAAATATAAATATATACACTAGCTCACATAGCTATCGGACACTATTTCGCATGATGCAATACTGTGTGTTATACTGTACGTACGTATATCTAAATTTATGTTTTTTACTATTTTTTACCGTTTTATTATTCTTAGACTAGGAAATACTTGTCTTATCAATAAAATAATGAAAATTTTAATATTCACTAGGTCACGTAGGTGAGAGCCTTTGCATTTTCCGAAACACTGATACCGGTATCGTATTTTACGTGGTGCAATATTGTTTACTATTTTTTACTGTTTTATTATTCTTAGGCTAAGAAATACGTTTTTTTATCAATAAAATCATGAAACTACTGGAAATATAAATATATATGCTAGCTCACGTAGCTATCGGACACTATTTCGCATGATGCAATACTGTGAGTTATACTGTATGTACGTATATCTAAATTTATGTATATGCTAGCTCACGTAGCTATCGGACACTATTTCACATGATGCAATACTGTGAGTTATACTGTACGTACGTATATCTAAATTTATGTTTTTTACTATTTTTTACTGTTTTTTTTATTCTTAGGCTAGGAAATACTTGTTTTATCAATAAAATAATAAAAATTTTAATATTCACTAGGTCATGTAGGTGAGAGCCTTTGCGTTTTCCGAAACACTGATACCGGTATCGTATTTTATGTGGTGCAATACTGTTTACTATTTTTTAATGTTTTATTTTTCTTAGGCTAAGAAATACATTTTTTTTATCAATAAAATCATGAAACTACTGGAAATATAAATATACATGCTAGCTCATGTAGCTATCGGACACTATCACGCACGATGCAATACTGTGAGTTATACTGTACGTACGTATATCTAAATTTATGTTTTTTACTATTTTTTGCGGTTTTATTACAGTATTCGTAGGCTGGGAAATAAAAAAATTTTATCAATTAAATAATGAAATTTTTTTCAATAAAAAAAAATTAAAATACTGAAAATTTTCATTTTTTCAATATTTTAATATTTTTGCATATACCCAAAAAATAAAATAATAATTAAAAAAAAAAAAATGCAATACAGTGAGAACGCAAACCAAGAAACGCGAATAACCGAAGGAACACTGTATATATATATATATATATATATATATATATATATATATATATATATATATATATATATATATATATATATATATATATATATATATATATATACACGCCTAGTTCTCAGAATAACGCCTAGATAGGTTCTAAGAAGTGTCGGGTAAATGGAAAACCGTGTGAAAAAACGAGTTATATTCCATAGGAAACAACGATAAAGGGCATAGATACGTTCCAAACCTTACATAGACACACCATGCCAAAGATATAAGATAAGTGAAAAACATATTTTATTACTACATAGCAAAGCAGAAAGCCCTGTATCTATTTTTAAGAGTATACAAAAGATATTCATATTCACTTTACAGCTAGAAATTAACATACATTACTATACTTTACTCTATTATGCAGTGGGCAACAGTTATACAGTACACTGGGACATGCATGGTGGCAGTGAGCAAGTAACTTATGTGGTAGAAGAGGAGGAGGATGCAGGAGAACGAGCCTCTTTCTGCAAATGTATACAAAGATAAAATAAGAATTATAAATAACCAAAGCAAGACTAAAAAACGAAAAAAAAAAATTAATTATGCAGTGCCTAAATCTACCATATGACAGATTAAAAAAACTTAATCTACATTCTCTAGAGAGGCACAGATTTAGGGGGGATATGATTGAGGTGTATAAATGCTTTAAAGGGATTAACAAGGGTGATATTAATAAAGTTTTAAAAATTCATGATCAAACCAGAACTCGTAATGGGTAATGGCTTTAATCTTGATAAATTAAGGTTCAGAAGGGAAATTGGTGAAAATTGGCTTGGTAATTCCGTAGAGTATTCCTAGTAGGATAATAAATGCCAATACCTTAGACACCTTCAAATGTAGATTAGATAGACATATGACAGAGGTAGGGTGGTGTATATATAATGTATAATGACGATGATCTTTTCTTATCGTAATCCTCTTTGTACCGGTGGAAGAAGCCTCCGCGGGCACTTATTTACTATATTAATTTTTTTTTCTTTTTTTTAAATATAGTAAATAAGCACCCGCGGAGGCTTCTTCCACCAGTACAAAGAGGATTACTATAAGAAAAGATCATCATCATTATACATTATATATACACCCACCCTACTGGGTACAATAGAATGTTGGAGAGAGAGAGATCTTTAATTAACTCTTGTTCATTCAACCAAAACTACATTATTTATTGTAAAAATAATGGTTTAATTACAAATTCGTAATAATAATAATATTAATAATAATAATAATAATAATAATAATCTCCACAATCATCATCAAAGGAAAATTATTGTTAAAAATAATAATCATAATAATAATAATAATAATAAGATTTAAGGAGAATTTTTGGAATAGACATCATGAGTGTAATGCAGAGGTATATTAAGACCCAGCAGAGATCTGGATATTACACATCTTTTATAATCCCTTCACATCTGACAGGTCATTACACTCTCCATCTGTTTCTCTTTACAGCCTGATAAAGGCTGTTTTATTTTATAATTTTTGGGTCCATCCTGGTGTCACAATAATCTTAAAAAAAAAAAAAAAAAAAAAAAAATTGGGAGGGGGGCGTTATTCGCGAATTTCGAGTTTTTTACTATTATTTTTGGGGGGCATTATTGCAATTTCGTGGATAAAAAAATCGCGTATAAAAGGAACAAGGTGTATATATATATATATATATATATATATATATATATATATATATATATATATATATATATATATATATATATATATATATATATATATATATATATATATATATATATATATATATATATATATATATATATATATATATATATATATATATAGAGTGATCCCCCACTGTATCGCATTTCTTGTTTCGCGTTTTCACTGTATCGCGGATTTAAAAAAAAAAAAAAAAAATTAAAGATTATTGTGACACCAGGATGGTCCAAAAAATTATAAAATAACACTGACTTTATCAGGTTGTAAAGAGAAACAGAGATGGAGAGTGTAATGACCTGTCAGATGTGAAGGAATTATAAAAGATGTGTAATGAATATCAAGCTCTCTGCTGTGTTTTAATATACCTCTGCATTACTTTCATGATGTCTATTCCAATAATTCTGCTTAGATCTTATTATTATTATTATTATTATTATTATTATTATTATTATTATTATTATTATTATTATTAATATTATTATTATTATTATCATTATTATTATTATTATTATTATTATTATTATTATCATTGGCAACAATAATTTTGCTTTGATGATGATTGTGGAGATTATTATCGTCATCATCATTATTATTATTATTAAGGGATATTATGGAGAGAATGGAAAAAAAGCATTAAGAACAAACAGCAAACAAACTTGCAATATAATATCGTCAGGGAAATAGCGTGCGAGAGTGCATCAGCTTATACGGAGGCGGAAAAACGTTTGCAGATAGAGGTTCGTTCTCCCACATCCTCCTCCTCTTCTACCACTTAATGCAATCGGATATTATGGAGAGAATGGAAAAAATGCTAAGTACAGTACGTGGATGAGCATTAAGAACACATAGCAAACAAACTTGTGATAAAATATCGTCAGGGAAATAGCGTGTGAGAGTGCATCTGCTGATACAAAGGAGACAAAACGTTTGGAGAGAGATTCGTTCTCCTGCATCCTCTTCCTCTTCTACCGCTTAATGCAATCGGATATTATGGATAGAATGGAAAAAAGCATTAAGAACAAACAGCAAACAAACTTGCGATATAATATCGTCAGGGAAATAGCATGCGAGAGTACATCAGCTGATATGGAGGCAGAAAAACGTTTGCAGATATAGTTTTGTTCTCTCGCATCCTCCTCCTCTTCCACCGCTTAATGCGATCAGATATAATGGAGAGAATGGAAAAAAAGCATTAAGAACAAACAGCAAACAAACTTTCCATATAATATAGTCAGGGAAAAAGCGTGGGAGAGCAAAATCGTTTGCAGATAGAGGTTTGTTCTCCCCCATCCTCGTGCTCACTGCCCCCATGCACGTCCCAGTATATGCCTGTTGGCCACCACATAATCGAGTCCATTATTGCATGTTAATATAGATTACTACAGGTCTTTCTGCTTTGTTATGTGCTTATAAAATATGTTTTACTTATCTTATATCTTTGGCATAGTGTGTCTATGTATGGTTGTGAAACATATCTATGCCCATTATCATTGTTTCTTATGGAAAATGACTCGTTACGTTACACGATTTTCACTTACTCGTCACTTCTGAGAACCTATCTTGGCATTATTCCAAGAACTAGGGGTATATATATATATATATATATATATATATATATATATATATATATATATATATATATATATATATATATATATATATATATATATATATATATACAGTAACCCCTCGTTTATCGTGGGGGTTCGGTTCCGGTACCGGCCGCGATAGGTGAATTTCCGCGATGTAGGAACACCTTAAAAATATATATATATATATATATATATATATATATATATATATATATATATATATATATATATATATATATATATATATATATATATATATATATATATAATATATATATATATATATATATATATATATATATATATATATATATCTTTTTTTTTCTTTAAAGATTATTGTGACACCAGGACGGGCCATAAAATGATAAAATAAAACAGCCTTTATCAGGCTGTAAAGAGAAACAGAGATGGAGAGTGTAATGACCTGTCAGATGTGAAGGGATTATAAAAGATGTGTAATGAATATCCAATTCTCTGCCGGGTTTTGATGTACCTCTGCATAACTTTCATGATGTCTATTCCAAAAATTCTCCTTAGATCTTATTATCATTATTATTATTATTATTATTATTATTAATATTATTATTATTATTATTATTGGCAACAATAATTTTCCTTTGATGATGGTTGTGGAGATTATTATTATTATTATTATTATTATTATTATTATTATTATTATTATTATTATTACGAATTTGTAATTAAACCCTTATTTTTACAGTAAATAATGTAGTTTTGGTTGAATGAACAAGAGTTAATTAAAGATTCTCTCTCTCTCTCTCTCTCTCTCTCTCTCTCTCTCTCTCTCTCTCTCTCTCTCTCTCTCTCTCTCTCTCTCTCTCTCTCTCTCTCTCTCCAACATTCTATTCTACCCAACCCCCCACACTCTCTTTGTCCCAGCCAACTAATAATAGTAATAATAATAATAATCTCCACACTCATCATCAAAAGAAAATTCTTGTCGCCACTAATAATAATAATAATAATAATAATAATAATAATAATGATAATAATAATAATAATAATAATAAGATCTAGGGAGAATTATTGGAATAGACATCATGAAAGTAATGCAGAGGTATATTAAAGCCCAGCAGAGAACTGGATATTCATTACACATCTTTTATAATCCCTTCACATCTGATAGGTCATTACACTCTCTATCTCTGGTGTCACAATAATTTTTATTTATTTATTTTTTAAATCCGCGATGGACTGAATTCGCGATAGGTGAACCGCGATATAGCGAGGGATTAATATATATATATATATATATATATATATATATATATATATATATATATATATATATATATATATATATATATATATATATATATATATATATATATATATATATAAATGTTGGTGGGCACAACATCAAAGAATAGCCCCAACGTATTCCCTGTGTGTCGTAAGAGGCGACTAAAAAGGGACGGGGCTAGGGGACTGGGAATCCCCCCCTTGTATTAACCTCTCCCGAGACGTCAAAGAAGAAGGGGAGTAGAGGGGAGAATAACTACTCCCCAAACTCTAGTTTTGGGGTGTCTAAATGTGCGTGGTTGTAGTACGATAGAGAGTAAAAGATGTGATCTTGGATATATATTTGGTAGGAGGAGGGTGGATGTATTGGCATTGTGTGAGACGAAGATGAAAGGAAAAGAAGTGGCATTTGGTGATGTGTCTGGGGTTGAAAGGGGGAGAGCAAGAGAGGGTGTGGCATTATTGCTGAGTGAATGGATGGTAAATAAGGTAGTGGAATGGAAAAGAAATTTCATCTAGGCTGATGTGAGTGAGGGCTAGGATAGGTAGGGAATGTTGGGGTTTTGTTAGTGCGTACGGGCCAGGATGTGAGAGAAGTGAGGAAGAGTGGGATGAATTCTGGAATGAGTTAACTAGGTGTGTGGATGGTCTGAGTCGAAGGAACTATGTAGTTGTGTTGGGTGACTTGAATTCCAGAGTGGGTGATGGAGAGGTAGAAGGTGTTGTAGGAAAGTATGGGGTACCAGGTGGGAATGAGAGTGGCGAGAGACTGTTAGATATGTATGTGGAGCAAGAGTTGGTGATAGGTAATAGTCTTTTCAAGAAGAAGTTATTAAATAAGTACACATGGATGAGAGTGGCAAATGGAAGAGTGAAAGAAAGAGCATTGATGGATTATGTGTTGATAATAAAGAGCATGATTGGTAGGGTGAAAGATGTGCATGCATTTAGGGGTGTGGCTGCTGGGATGTCTGATAATTTTTTGCTTGAAGCAAAAGTGGTAGTAGCAAAGAGTGGGGAAATAGAGTGGGGGGATGTAGAGGGAAATGATGAAGGTGGAAAAGTTGAAAAAGCCAGAGAAGAGACAGGAATATCAGGACAGGTTGAAAGTGGCATATGACAGGGTGAAAAAAAGAGAAGTTGGGGAGTTAGAGGAGGAATGGAGGTTGATGAAAGAATGTGTTGTGGGACATGCAAGTGATGTGTGTGGATAGAGGTTTGTTGGAGGTGGCATGAGGAGGGGCAGGGTGAAAATGAAGGTGGAAGAGAAAAAGAGGGCTTTTGAGGAATGGATGCAGTCTAACAGTAGGGAAAAGTATGAAATTTATAGGGAGAAAAATGTGGAAACCAAGCGGAAGGTAGAGGAAGAGAAGAGGTTGGCAAATGTTAGGTGGGGACAGGATTTTAGTAGGTCATATGAGGAGAATAAAATGAAGTTTTGGAAAGAAGTGAAGAGAGTAAAGAAGGGTGGATCAAGGATGGAAGAGACAGTGAAAGATGTGAATGGACAGATGTTAAGAGGGAACGATGCAATTAAATGATGGGCAGAATATTTTGAGTGCTTGCTGAATGTTGAGGAAGATAGAGAGGCAGCTATAGTGGCAGTGAGGATGTTCAAGTGTCAGTTATGGGAGAGAAAATGAGATATTACAAGAGAGGAGTTGAAAAGGGCATTGTATGAAGCAAAAGCAGGTAAAGCACCTGGAATGGATGGTATGAGAGTGATGTTGAAAGAAGGGGTGTGTCTGCATTGGAATGGTTAGTGAGAGTGTTTAATATATGCTTTATGTTATCAATGGTGCCAGTGGAATGGGTGATTGCCTGTATAGTGCCCCTATACAAAGGTAAGGGAGATGTGTATGAATGCAGTAATCTTAGGGGTATAAGTTTGTTGAGTGTGGTAGGAAAAGTGTAAGGTAGGATACTGATTAATAGGATTAGGAATAAGACAGAAAATGTGATCGCGGAAGTGCAGAGTGGTTTTAGGAGAGGTAGTGGTTGTATAGATCAGGTTTTTATAGTTAGGCAGTTATGTGAGAAATATTTAGCAAAGGGTAAGGATGTGTATTTTGCATTTTTGGATCTGGAGAAAGCGTATGATACGAGTTGATAGAGAGGCAATGTGGAATGTTTGAGATTATTTGGAATTGATGGTAAACTGTTGCATGCAGTGAAGAGTTTGTATAAATGCAGTAGAGCTTGTGTTAGGGTAGGGAATGAAGTGAGTGAGTGGTTTCCAGTGAGTGTGGGACTGAGACAGGGATGTGTGATGTCACCATGGCTGTTCAATATGTATATTGATGGAGTCGTAAGAGAGGTGAATGAGCAAGTGCGTGGTCGAGGTTTGAGAATGATAGATGAGGATGATAACGAGTGGGAACTGAATCAGTCGCTGTTTGCAGGATGATAGCTGTGGTGGTGGCAGATTTAGAGGAGAAGCTGTGTCAGAATTTGGAATGGTGTGTGAGAGAAGGAAGTCGCGAGTGAATGTGGGAAAGAGTAAGGTTATGAGGTGTACAAGAAATGAGGATGGTGCTAGATTGAATGTTATGTTGAATGGAGACACACTTGAGGAAGTTGATCAGTTTAAGGAGTGACGAAGAATAGAGGGTTGGAAATGAATGTAAAGGAAGTTTTTTATGAGAAAGTGGTTGTGCCAACAGTGATGTTTGGATCAGAGTTATGGGGTATGAAAGTAAGTGAGAGACGAAAACTAAATGTGTTTGAGATGAAATGCTTGAGGAGTATGATTGGTGTATCTCGGTTGGATAGGGTTAGGAATGAAGTGGTGAGAGCAAGAACGGGTGTGAGGAGAGGAATTGCAGACAGAGTAGATATGAATGTTCTGAGATGGTTTGGCCATGTGGAAAGGATGAATGATGAAAGACTGCTGAAAAAGGTGATGAATGCGAAAGTTGATGGGTTAAATGCTAGAGGGAGGCCAAGGTTTGGGTGGATGGATGGAGTAAGGAGAGCCCTGAATGATAGGAGGATGGATGTGAGGGAAGCAAGTGAGCGTGCTAGGAATAGGAATGAGTGACGAGCGATTGTGACGCAGCTATGATGGGCATCTGCTGTTACCACGGGGCTGCACCTTACAGAGGTAGCCCTGTGGTAAGGGCAGTAGGAGAGCTGGCATTCATGAAGCGACGCAGGTTGTGGAAGAGCCGGGAGGATGGGCTGTGGCACTCCACCAGTGCCATCTGAACGGTCGCTAGCTCCCTCGTCACTGCCCATAGAGCAAAGTAATCCCCTTATTGTTTTCTTTTTTATGTCGGCTACCCCCCAATTGGGGGAGACAGCCAAGATATATATATATATATATATATATATATATATATATATATATATATATATATAATTATATATATATATATATATATATATATATATATATATATATATATATATATATATACATATATATAATATATATATATTATGCTTATGATAACATCTGTACTTAAAATTTGGTTGCACTATTACTAACCTTCTGGCTCTACTTCCCACAAGATACTGAGTATAATTTTTTATGTATATATTTTTTATTTTTTCTTGCATGATTGGAACAAGAAGAGAGCATAAGGCAAAGTCTTTTTCTATTTGCAGTTTTATGATAGCTCTCTGTGAAACTTCAGTCAGCCAGATGAGGGATTAATTGAAGAACATAGCAGTTATTGAGAATATGAACATTAGGTCGCACTCTGCCCCAACAATCTATGCAAATGATCCAGACTTTATATAAGACAAAATACTAACTCGAATTTTCTGTGGAATTCTGTAATAACCATATGGGAGGTCCTAAATTGGTGAATGAGAAAAATTCAACTTCATTATAACCAAGATGCCCTGATTTCCATCTATAACATAGTTATTTGATGAAGAAACCACCATGGGATCATTTGTTACATTAGATCTCTACTGTCTTTCGTCATTAATGGAATCCTGCCACAATTGCTCATCAGGTAAAATTTTTCTATATTCCTAAATTCAGAACTTGTACCAGCTGTTCTTTTAATTTACAATAATCTCCTTTGTAGCATGATGGGTAGCATCCAAGTAATGCAAAAATAGCAAACTTTTCATTTGGATTACTCAAGCATGTGAAAGGGTCATTGGCATTGTTTGTTACAAGTAGACAAAACCTCCTTGAAAGGGGAAAGGAGTTTATACTTTTGGGGAAAAATACTTTCTTGTTGCAGCAAATGCCTTCATAAATTTGGCCGCAAAATCCAGTGTCTAACTGCATCCCATCAAAAAAAAACAAAAAAAACAAAAACATTTATTTCCATTTTGTACAATGGTTATTCAACATTAATAGTAACTTATAAGTAGACATGTAATTAAACTAACAAATAAGAGGGTTAGACATATAGTTAAATTAAATGTAGCTTTCATAGAAAATAATAATGCTGTAATAAAAATGTTACAATAATGTTAATAATAAAGTAGTAAGTATGCCACTAGATACAGGATCGTTATTATCGGCATCGTTTCCATATTTGTTTCCTTACAATGAGAATAATTAGTTCTTAATGAGCAGCAACTATTTGTCCAAAAGAAAACTATATAGTTTGCCTTTGAAAGCTGTGAAAGAGGATGCATTTTTAAGATGCTCTGGAATATTATTCCAGAGTGTTGGCCCTTTGATAGTGATCATCTTTGAACCTGCTTCTGTGTTTGTTCTGTGAATAAAGAGCTCACTGCTCTGTCTTGTGTTGGTTCCCCTTATATCCCTGACTGTTTTTAAATCAAATAGCCAGCTAGGATAATGATGGTCCAAAATTTTGAATACAAAAACATAAATAGCATAAGCGACCATATTTTCTGCCCGCAGCCACCCAAGTTTATTGAGAGCTGGTGTGATGTGGTCATATTTTCTTATTCCTCCCAGGGCAACTCGAGCTGCAAAATTAATAAGCTTCTGTATTCTGTTTATCTGAGTCTTAGTGGTAGCTCCCCAAACAGTTGTGCAGTAATTAATGTGACTTGGGCTAGAGATTCAACAACAGTTATTCACCATCTGTGAAGACAAACACAGAGGGGGAATAACGTAATTGCTTTCCCTAGCTAATCTTTATTTGGAGATTGTTGTCTTTTTTTTTTTTTTAAGTTTGTTATGCTAAAAATATTTATCTTATTTTCTTGCCACTGATTTTTTACCAGAATTTAGGAACAAGAATGCATCACCTAATATTGGACTAATGTCATTTCGTTACTTCATTTATTGAATGAGCATTAGCTAGAGTCTTTCCTAATTTAGGATATATATGTATGCTGTAAGTTTTACTATCAATGTATTTTAAGGTTTTAATACTGTTTCTTAATTCTATAGGCAAGGTAGCTAGAGTAAGCATATCAGAGAGTTTGGCAGTTAGAATCGAAACGAAAGTGATACGCCCAATAACATTTCTCTGCTGTGGAATGATATTAAATGCGGAGGGAGCCATTTTCTGGCATTCTGATGAAATAACCTCGGATTCCATTTCAAATCATACACCAATTCTGAATAAAGATCAGGAGCTACAGCCAGTGGAAAATGATGTTGTCGCTCAGAGAAGAAAGGAGGAAAAAAATGCTATTGAAAATGTTATTGTGAAATGTGAAGAGAAAACTATTATGGAGAAAGTGGATAATGAAGAAGATAGTGTGAAGATATTAGTTGAGGAAGACCCTCTGTTGCTAGATCCATCATCTAGTACTACTCTTATTAATAAAAGCAGTCTTATAACTAAATCTTATTCTAGACACAGTGAAGAAAGTGAAAATTTAATCAGTAATTCAATTAGGAAAAACCTCATAGGTATCCTAACTCATCAAGATGCTGGGGAGTCTGTTGCTAATGAAAATGCCAAAGGTACTCATTCCTCACCCCGAAAGAGGAAGTATCCCGACTCTTTTACATGTGAATTCTGTGGCAGAATCTTCACTGGGAAAAATAGAGCTTATTTATTTTACTACCACAGGAATAAAGAACATACTCAAGCTATGGTGTTCCGGTGCGATATATGTTTGAAAGATTTTTATGGTGACAGAGAACTGTTATCTCATATGACAACACACAAGGATCCAGGGCATGTTTGTCACTTATGTGGACAGAAACTAAGTTCCAGTAAACATTTGAAAACTCATCTCTTGATACATGAAACTTCAAAACAATACACTTGTGAATTTTGTGACAAAACTTTTCGGAGAAAAGATCATCTGCGGGTTCACAAAAGAATTCACACCGGAGAAAGGCCTTACCAGTGTAAGTTATGCGGTTCAGCCTATCCACAAAAACATCAGTTGAAATTGCATTTGAAAAAGTGTTCTAATATGTAAATCTAGAGTGGTAGTGTTTTTGCCATTTGTTTGAAAATAACAGTACCAGAAGTTGAAAACTTCTTGATTTGAATAAAAACATTCTGATTTCAACATAATTAGCTTTAAATTCAAGCAGAAGGAGCAGTATTCTACTAGACACAGTTTTGCTATGCACCTAGGATTCACTGTTCTCATTTGAAGTATTTTTATATTAATTTATGATATTAATTTTGCATTAGCAAGAGAGACAAATTTTAATATGCTCTATACATATCCTCTGGAGCTGCATATTAGGAAAGAATGCCAAGCAAGCAATTGGGGGAGACAGCCAAGATATATATATATATATATATATATATATATATATATATATATATATATATATATATATATATATATATATATATATATATATATATATATATATATATATATATATATATATATATATATATATATATATATATATATTATGCTTATGATAACGTCTGTACTTAAAATTTGGTTGCACTGTTACTAACCTTCTGGCTCTACTTCCCACAAGATACTGAGTATAATTTTTTATGTATATTTTTTTTTTCTTGCATGATTGGAACAAGAAGAGAGCATAAGGCAAAGTCTTTTTCTATTTGCAGTTTTATGATAGCTCTCTGTGAAACTTCAGTCAGCCAGATGAGGGATTAATTGAAGAACATAGCAGTTATTGAGAATATGAACATTAGGTCGCACTCTGCCCCAACAATCTATGCAAATGATCCAGACTTTATATAAGACAAAATACTAACTCCGAATTTTCTGTGGAATTCTGTAATAACCATATGGGAGGTCCTAAATTGGTGAATGAGAAAAATTCAACTTCATTATAACCAAGATGCCCTGATTTCCATCTATAACATAGTTATTTGATGAAGAAACCACCATGGGATCATTTGTTACATTAGATCTCTACTGTCTTTCGTCATTAATGGAATCCTGCCACAATTGCTCATCAGGTAAAATTTTTCTATATTCCTAAATTCAGAACTTGTACCAGCTGTTCTTTTAATTTACAATAATCTCCTTTGTAGCATGATGGGTAGCATCCAGGTAATGCAAAAATAGCAAACTTTTCATTTGGATTACTCAAGCATGTGAAAGGGTCATTGGCATTGTTTGTTACAAGTAGACAAAACCTCCTTGAAAGGGGAAAGGAGTTTATACTTTTGGGGAAAAATACTTTCTTGTTGCAGCAAATGCCTTCATAAATTTGGCCGCAAAATCCAGTGTCTAACTGCATCCCATCCATACACTCACCATCTGTGAAGACAAACACAGAGGGGGAATAACGTAATTGCTTTCCCTAGCTAATCTTTATTTGGAGATTGTTGTCTTTTTTTTTTTTTTTAAGTTTGTTATGCTAAAAATATTTATCTTATTTTCTTACCACTGATTTTTTACCAGAATTTAGGAACAAGAATGCATCACCTAATATTGGACTAATGTCATTTCGTTACTTCATTTATTGAATGAGCATTAGCTAGAGTCTTTCCTAATTTAGGATATATATGTATGCTGTAAGTTTTACTATCAATGTATTTTAAGGTTTTAATACTGTTTCTTAATTCTATAGGCAAGGTAGCTAGAGTAAGCATATCAGAGAGTTTGGCAGTTAGAATCGAAACGAAAGTGATACGCCCAATAACATTTCTCTGCTGTGGAATGATATTAAATGCGGAGGGAGCCATTTTCTGGCATTCTGATGAAATAACCTCGGATTCCATTTCAAATCATACACCAATTCTGAATAAAGATCAGGAGCTACAGCCAGTGGAAAATGATGTTGTCGCTCAGAGAAGAAAGGAGGAAAAGGAGGAAAAAAATGCTATTGAAAATGTTATTGTGAAATGTGAAGAGAAAACTATTATGGAGAAAGTGGATAATGAAGAAGATAGTGTGAAGATATTAGTTGAGGAAGACCCTCTGTTGCTAGATCCATCATCTAGTACTACTCTTATTAATAAAAGCAGTCTTATAACTAAATCTTATTCTAGACACAGTGAAGAAAGTGAAAATTTAATCAGTAATTCAATTAGGAAAAACCTCATAGGTATCCTAACTCATCAAGATGCTGTGGAGTCTGTTGCTAATGAAAATGCCAAAGGTACTCATTCCTCACCCCGAAAGAGGAAGTATCCCGACTCTTTTACATGTGAATTCTGTGGCAGAATCTTCACTGGGAAAAATAGAGCTTATTTATTTTACTACCACAGGAATAAAGAACATACTCAAGCTATGGTGTTCCGGTGCGATATATGTTTGAAAGATTTTTATGGTGACAGAGAACTGCTATCTCATATGACAACACACAAGGATCCAGGGCATGTTTGTCACTTATGTGGACAGAAACTAAGTTCCAGTAAACATTTGAAAACTCATCTCTTGATACATGAAACTTCAAAACAATACACTTGTGAATTTTGTGACAAAACTTTTCGGAGAAAAGATCATCTGCGGGTTCACAAAAGAATTCACACCGGAGAAAGGCCTTACCAGTGTAAGTTATGCGGTTCAGCCTATCCACAAAAACATCAGTTGAAATTGCATTTGAAAAAGTGTTCTATGTAAATCTAGAGTGGTAGTGTTTTTGCCATTTGTTTGAAAATAACATTACCAGAAGTTGAAAACTTCTTGATTTGAATAAAAACATTCTAATTTCAACATAATTAGCTTTAAATTCAAGCAGAAGGAGCAGTATTCTACTAGACACAGTTTTGCTATGCACCTAGGATTCACTGTTCTCATTTGAAGTATTTTTATATTAATTTATGATATTAATTTTGCATTAGCGAGAGAGACAAATTTTAATATGCTCTATACATATCCTCTGGAGCTGCATATTAGGAAAGAATGCCAAGCAACTCAGAAGTGGAGCTCTGAAAGAGGCCAAGCTGCCACTACCATTCCCCTACCTCTCATGAGGCACAAGAACCTGAGAGAGGCTTCAGTTACCCGAACAATAACTTCATCTCTCAACACACAACACAATTTTTTATATATACTATGAATTGACTCTCTGGTAGTCATTTCTTGAAGACTCCTTCTAGCAAGATACATTACAAGCAGTTCAAGAACACAGCACCACAAACAACCACAAATGCCATCAACACACCAGATACTCCCAGAGAACTGGAGGTTAAGCCAGGACTAGCAGTGCCCCTCCTTAAGGCTAGGCAGCTCAGGGAACAACTACGACTTCGGATCTGCATATGACTGCAAGATACAGTGAGTGGGTGGAAGGTGATTAAAAATGTTCATCATTTCAGCAGTGACTCCAGGTCTTGTTGTTTCTTGTTTTCAAACAAGGGTTACTTATGCCAATTGAAAATTGGCATAATTCATTTCATATTACAGCATACATATGCGTTCTCATACAAAATCCTGAAAATTTTATGCTAACCTTCTCATACATTGGAACATTTTAACAGTTCTCTTCATAGGAATTGAAATTAAAAGAGAATTTTTATCTTATCATATTTATATTTTTTTTTATCTCAAATAAGACACTACAAACCTCTATTGCATATTGACAAACAGGGTTAGAAAAATAATTCACTTCCCAAAAAGCAAAAATTGTTATTGATGACATATGAAATGGTGAAAAAAAATATAAGACAAAAGAAAAATTATGTACTCACTGTAACATGAATTACAATTTACCATAAGATATGTTACATCTCGTTATCAATATTTACAAAGTTGATAAAATATATAGATATACTGTCTATATCTTGAGAGAAAACTTGTGAAATTATCACCGTGATTCAGTTTGCAATATGAAATGACAACTTTTGTATGATAATGTAATATATTAAAGCTGATCTGATTATTTTTACAAAGTAATAGAATATAAGTATAAATATTACTTTTCCAAACTTACACCGTCTAGAATGTTACGTTTCATTATTATGAATTTACTCTTTACATGTGACGGCCAAGAGCTATAAAATCCTACCCCAAGGATACCTCCCATAGGATTTTCAGCTTTCATTTGACAGGCAGACTGACAATAAAGTTTATTAATAATTTAAAGTACATTCGTTGATGATAAAATATTTACTTTCCCTTTATAGTTATAAAAGGGTTAAAAGTTTAAAAATAGTTGATATTTTTGCACTGACCTCTTAAAAAGAAAGTATGAATTAGATAAGGATAGAAATTCGTAGGAGTTTGTTTTTGCAACAGTTCTTAAACTACATATGTGACTGGAATGCCAATACTGTATATGCGATGATTTAGGACTTATTGGGAGAAGCTGTTCATGGAAGTACTTCTTTCAAAATATTTTTAATAACAGAAAACCCTTTTCATTATTTGACGCGTTAAGCAAAGCTCTCGAAATACTGTCCACTTATGCCCTTGTCTATTATATATAAGAGAGCATATCACTATCAGTGATAAATAGGCCCTTTACGTGAAAAAAAATGCATGTTCTATACATAAAGTATGAATATTAAAAATGATTTAGGATTATTAACATTTTGGGAATTATAAATTCCTCCACTAATCAAAGTTAAAAAAAAAACTTGAATCCATTTCTACTAGAAATTATTTTTGTTTTTAAATTTGAAATTCATATTATTATAAGCAATCTCTTAAACTGATAATGGCTTATGATTTTCTAAGACACAGAATATTTATGTAAATTTTTTAGGTTATACATCTGGTGCTAAAATAGTCAAGACAATGTGAATTTTGAGAATATTAGCTGCCCAATAATTGTTTTGTCATTGACCAAGAAAAAAAAGATTTGAATATCTAAAGTACATCTGACAATTATTAATAGTACTGTACAGTCCAAAGAGAATCTTGACTGGAGAGAGTACTTGTCCAGTTGCTACCCCATTTCATGATTATGTTATGTCAAGACATCTCTGCTCTTAAAAAGACAAGTATTGTGGCATTGGTAAGCTGTAAATGACAGGAAATTTCATTAATAAGTCTTTAATGATCAGATTAATGTAAGTGATGATAACTAATCATGTAAGATATTGAAACATCTTTCTTACGCAATTATATACCTAGATAATTAGTGACAACTTCTTACGCTTCAAAATGACATTTGTCATGTTTACTAAATACAAGAACTGTTAAGCATAAGGTACCTTCCAAGGATATCCAGACATAGCGTCACATCATACATAGGTGAAGTCTCCAGTATCTCGTCATTAGTCTTTGATCACACGAATGAGGCAAATTTTCAGCATGTCCAAGAGTTCTCCCCTCATACACATAATAATTTTTTTTTTATCAGTCATTACAAGTCTTGGAAATAAGAAATTTATTTTCACAGGGCATCATTTATCTACATATAAAAGCCGAACTCCCCATTGCAAGTGGGGTGGCCAAACATGATGAAGCAAAGAAAATGGTGAGAGTTCTGATGCAGAGAAGAGGGAACCCATAACATGGAACAGACATTAGCATGGTTCTTCAGAGGTATCCGAGAGTCACTTCCTCTCTGTGTTGTCTTTAGTATATCAAATGTACTACATCTAGATATAAGGAGATTCTCTTTTCCCAAGAGGTATAGATTACTACTTGTGAATGACAAATCATCCCATGAAGAGACTGTCCCAACACATTCCTAAGAGTGCTGCTCCTTTCTTCCATTGAGTAAAATGCTATTACAAAATACACTTATATATGAAGCAAAGACATTTAAATACTATGGCCTTGGAATGATGTATGGAACTTAAAGTATTTGTTAGCAAAAACACAATCTTTGGCTTTACCTATATGCCAGCATATTAGTATTTCATTACTTTAATTAAGACAGGAGTAAATTGTACATCTTTTTACCTCTCGAATCTATGCACATGAAGATGTAATGAAATATATAAATGAAAATATGATGACAATGTAGTAAAAACGATTACATCATGTTACAGGGAAACAATCTCAGAGAAACTATGAAGGAATATATTCCATACCTACTGGTGTTTCATTTATCATATAGTGTACCGTAAATAAAATAGTGATCTTATTTTAATCAACTGATATCGCAGCTGGGAATTAGTTATGCTAATAAGGTTCAAATGGTTGATGTCAAAACAAACAACCAGCTGAGTTTTTCTTATATTTGGTTGACGATTATAAATTCAATATACAATACTTAAAAGATGTTCAAACCATGTGCCCACTCAACAAAGTGAACAAGTGGGACAGTGTTTCAATAACAACCGACATCTAAGTCTGAGTTACGCGATCAACATAGCCGTTGATCTCAATACTTTACAAATGCATGTTTGTAAACAATTCTCTATCAGATAATAATTTTGTGTGTACTATATATATATATATATATATATATATATATATATATATATATATATATATATATATATATATATATATATATATATATATATATATATATATATATATATATATATATATATATATAAGCTCCTGAACTTACGAACAAGTTACGTTCCTAATAACCGTTCGTATCTTGAATTATTCGTAAGATATGTTGTATGTACAGTACTGTATTGGGTGTACAAACATTCCTACATCATGTGTGTAACATAATAATGTTTTGTTAATACATAATAAATTTGTTTTTTGATGCTAAAGAAACATGATGCAAATTAGCACGTTTCTTGAGATGGAACCATCCATATCTTGTTTCATAATAATTGTAGACTGCATAGGCACTAAACTTTTCACATGTTCGTATCTCCAAAATTTCATGTGTTGGATGTTTGTAACTCGAGGAGTGTCTTTATATATACATATAAACTTAATTTTTACAATAACAACTAAATTTCAAACATGATATTCAGTGTAAGAACACTTTGTTAACATAATATAGCAGTATTGTATATTTTCAATATTTATATTTTATTAAAAACCATTATAAATTTGCAGTGTATACTGCAGAATTTGCAAACAATGAAATGTGAAACATGTAAAAACATAAAAACCGATCACTCATCAAGAGAACTTGATTCTTAAAGCTTCCAGATTGTTGACACTGAATTGTTTAGGGTTGAATTTTCATGGTAAGTGGTATTGGTTCAAATTGCATATATTACTGATAGATAAAATTATAAATTCACCCACTGCTGACTGTGATACCAAATACAGTTAAAAAGCCATTTTATATGTATGAAAACAAAGTCAATCTGTTTTAACAACCGTCGATAGCATTATTGTATATTTTGCTGCATTTACAATGTCTTCCTCGACTGACTTTATGGAGTGGGTACGTCGAACAGTCCAACTGAGATGCTTCACCAGCTTTACTTGTAAAGAAACACAACGCTCATGCTATTCTGAGGTAAGAGGGCATTGGGAGTCTCTTGATGATGTAAGTTTCCATCACCCACATACTGCAAGAATCCATTCTACATATACAGATTACCGGTACATACATAAAGTTATCAGGAAATCAAACAGCCATAAAGATATTTCCATAGCATCTCCCTTTACATTCACAACAAGTCTGGAGAAGACCTACTACTATTAAGAAAAGGAAAATAAGAAAAAAACACTATTATTGCCACTTAATGTAAGTAACCTAGTTATGAAGAATCCTCTTTATGTGAAGGATGTAACCAAGAGGGCTACCCATTTATTAGCAAGTTTAGCTTTTGTACATCTCTGACATCCGAAAATCAAATCTACTGAAATAGTACTAAAAGGATAGGCCATTAAAAAATTGAATATGCATACACAACGCCTCTTAAGCACCACAGAAAAATCAAAGTCATGTGCACCAATATGTTTTTCTAAACATTAAATTAATATTTACTTTTAAAATACCAAATTTCATAAACTACTTGAAAATCAAATGTACACTATTAGTACCCTTTAACACTATCCTACACTGTACTATAATACATTATAAACCTCAACAGCACCACATTGAACCTAAAGTAAACATAGGACCTTGCTCAGCTTTTTTACTGAAATTTATAAAGATCTGACACATTGAACTCTATTTGAAGAGAATAGAAAAGAAATATGAAAACCTGACACCTAAAGCGAGTTGTAATTGCTTTTTAATGCAAATCATCAGAATAAGCGTTCCTGTATAATACCCATATGAGTTTCCATTTCTTTAATTCATGACACCAATGTTAAGACTTATCACCAACATTTATTAACAACTGGAAGTGTAAATGCTAGGTTTAGACTGTTGGCATTGAGCATGGCATACTTCCCAATGATATTAGCCATATGGTGGCATTTCATTGTCCATGTGAGAGCTACCTAACACTCATTGTTGCCTTATTGCTGTACACATAGAATCTATGGTTCTTATCCAGTGTGATGGCAGTCTCTTTCATACAGTCATACTTTGGAATTCCCTCTCAACTTATTTTCTAATAGAAAACAGAAAATTCATGATAGTGCCATGAAAAAAGGGAAAATAAAAAAGTAATATAAAAAAATAGTAATGTGCTTAATATATATATACTTTCATAATACTTTGAAAAATGTGTTCACTTCTGCGAAAAAAATAAAAAATCAACTGCATAGCCAGTGGCAATGTGGAAAAAAGACACAAAACGTTAAATTGACACAGACTAGGAGGATGAAATTTAGTAGAAATGGAGAGTTCAGCAACTTATAGTTTGATTAACAGTCTAGTCTTGAGGAATCTGATAAATTCAGATTTGGAAGTTGAAATATAAGCATACAGTAGTTGGGGATGGGGTAACTCTATGGCTGTGAATGAGGTATGGAACGTGAGAAGCATCCAACTAAGTTACATTTAGATTGTACAAGTGAATCATTACTAGTATATGACTGAATGATAAAGAGTGTTGGACTCGGAAAGCAGTGAAAATTTACTTGAAAGTTAGGGATGAAGATAATTCCATAATGGAAGTTAAAATTATATATGGGAGCAAAAAGTGTTTTATAGAGTGGAACAGAGCAAGTTTAGCTAGTCAGATCATCTAGCAAGACTGGATAAGGAAAGAAACTTGGAGAACATATACAGGTTGGGTTTACCAGGTAATAAAATTTAGGGTAGGCCAAAAAGAGGATGGCGTGACAGGGTGTGATACTTTGTCAAGTAGGGACTTTGATATCCAGAAGGATGTGAGAGAAAGGGATGGATCAAAGTAATAAGTAACCTACCCTGACAAATGTCAGAGTGAAATATAGCCCTCATGAATGGGCCAGAGTAAACAAGCTAGAACCTGAGACCAATTCTGAA
The DNA here is from genome assembly GCA_037179515.1 of Halocaridina rubra. Classification (NCBI taxonomy): domain Eukaryota; kingdom Metazoa; phylum Arthropoda; class Malacostraca; order Decapoda; family Atyidae; genus Halocaridina; species Halocaridina rubra. Next base: position 35,594 of record JAXCGZ010009734.1, on the reverse strand, counting down.
ACTTATCATTGGCATTTGTTTGGTCTTGTTATTACCAAACTTTTTTCCTATAGTTGTGTCAATCCCAATGAACTTGATGGAAGAATGTAATAAATTGGAAATAAAATTTATATACATATATATATATATATATATATATATATATATATATATATATATATATATATATATATATATATATATATATATGTATATATATATATATATATATATATATATATATATATATATATATATATATATATATATATATATATATATATATATATATATATATATATATATAAAGTGGTAACCCCAACCCACGAACTTAATCCGTTCCAAAAAAGTGTACTTGGGTTGGAGAGTTCGTGGGTTGGATTTGATTTTCCAATTGAAAAGCATGTAAATCCAATCCAGGTCACCACAAAAATTCATTTTAAAATTTTTATACGTCATGAAAACCAATAACTATAATACAGGTTATTAGCAATATACTCTGTAAAAGGAAAATAACATACATAATTAAAGAAAATAAAATTCATAATAGAAATACAGTACTGTATTTACCTTTGTGGATGATTGTTATTGGCATACATGGATGGTGGTGGAGGAGGAGGAGGGGGATTTATTTTTTGGAAGGAGAGTCCCCTTCCATAAAAATGTTAGGGAACTCTTCTGATACAGGCTGTATTTCAGGTGTTTTCTCTCTCTCTTCTCTTTTGGAAGCTGCTTCCCTTCCTACTGGGACAAGGAAATGATCCAGAAATATTTGTCTTTTTCTTTTGTAAACTTTTCTAAATATATTCATTCCATTGTCATTTACCATATTCACTACTCTATTGCCCACAGTTTATCTGGGTGATGATTCCCAATAACAGCCTGCACATCATTTCACTTAATAAAAATTTCTTTCAATTCTTCACTAGACACCTTTACCCCTTCCTCCGGTGACTGCTCCTCTTGGAGAATATTCACCTGTTCATGTTGCAACTCCATTAGTTCATTCGAGGTAGGTTCTTCTTTGTGGTCCTAACTAGTTCCTCCACATCATCCTCATTGACATCCAAGCCCAAACTCTTGCCCGTGGCCACAATTTCATTCACAATTTTTATAGCTAATTCCTGCTTGAAGCCATCAAAGTCTCTATCAGTAACACATCCTGGCCAAAGTTTCCTCCAGGCGGAGTTCAATGTACGATATGAGACCTTCCATGCTTTTTCAATGAGGCCAATGCAGTGGAGGATATTAATGTGGTCTTTCCAGAAATCACGAAGGGTCAAATCCGTGTCATTGGTGACCTGGAAACACCTTTCAAATAGACCCTTCATATGCAACTTTTTAAAATTAGAAATTACCTGCTGGTCCATGGGCTGGAGGATAGGAGTGGTGTTGGGAGGCAGAAATTTATTTTAATGAAGTCATAATGCATAGTGAGATCATAATCCATACCTGGAGGATGGGCAGGAGCATTATCCATTATGAGGAGACACTTAAGAGGCAAATTCTTTTCCTCAAGATATTTCTTCGCTGCTGGTGCAAACATGAAAATCCTTTGGATTTGACCTCCACATTACTGAGAGGCTAGCCTTCAATACGTTATTGCGTTTAAAAACACGCTTGATCTTAGAGTCCCCACTAGTATCAGCGCACAATAAAAGGGTAAGCCTATCTTTCATTGGTTTGTGGCCAGGCAATGATTTCTCCTCTTCGGTTATATAGGTTCTTTTGGGCATTTTCTTCCATAATAGTTCCGTTTCATCACAATTAAACACTTGTTGCGGGATATAACCTTCACTCTCGATATATTTAGCGATTTCCTTTACATAAGAATCTGCTGCTTTTTGATCAGAACAAGTCGCCTCTCTGTGTCTAATGACGCTATGAATCACAGTTCGGCGACGAAAGTGTTCAGACCAGCTTCTACTGGCTTTAAATTCTTCCAGTTTAGCGTCACTAGAAGTCGGAGAGTTCGCTACTAAATCTTAGTGAATGTGCAAAGCCTTAGCGCATATTATGGCCTCGCTAATACTATCGCTAACAGTTTTTCATTTATCCTCAACAATAATAATTTTTCTACCTCTTCGGTAAAATATTGACTCCCTTAGCCATGTCAGCTGCTTTTAAGATCTCTTTATTCTTTAAAATAGTACAAATGGTGGAATTCGGCATGTTATATTGTGTGGCGAGATCGGACACACACACTCCATTTTCATGTTTGCAATTATTTCTTTTTTCGTTTCCACTGTTATGCATCTGGGGTGTTTAACGCCAAGTTCACTAGCACTTTTAACTTTCTTAGGAGCCATAATAAGGGATATATTAAAAGAAAAAACTATGGAAAATAAGCAAGAGCTGTGATAAAATTACGTACAAACCGCACAACGCTGGCACCAATGCAGAACTAAAAGAAAACGAGAGCGGCCGAGTAAAACCAAGAGCGGCTGAATGGAACCCACGTGGTGGCCGAAGAGGACACGAGGTGGCTTGGCCAACACATTTTTGTTCGTGGGTTGGGGTCAAATTTTGTTTGCAGGTTGGTTTGTTCATAGGTACAGGCATTCGTGGGTTGGGGTCACCACTGTGTATAGTATATATATATATATATATATATATATATATATATATATATATATATATATATATATATATATATATATATATATATATATATATATATATATATATATATATATATATATATATATCCAGCATAAATGACAAAAGACGGGAGCAAAAATAATATAAATCAACATTCTTAATATATAAATTATATCAAACAATTTCCAAATGTCGCAACAGCATCCCACAAATGAATAATTCTAGGAAATGTCTTAAATTATAAAATCACCTTAAAAGAGAAATATGAACAAGATCAAAGTAGAAAAACACTAAAATAATAACTGTGTCTTAATAAATGTTGGTGGATATAGCCTAAGTATCTCTAAGTTTGTTGTATTATGTATATTCCCATATACGATATTGAAGAAATAGATTGTCCATTAGCAAGAAAATATCATCTGAGCTGTCCTCAGATCAGTAATATAAAATGGCACAACACTTTAATCATAGTCATGCAATAGTCACTGACCTGTATGCCACGTAGCATCTATAAATTACTGTAAGTACGTAAATAAAATAAGAACTCTGTATTCAAAATCTCTAGAAAAACGTTCATTTTGAGAAAAGCATTTCATGACTGTAGTCATCTAAAGTGCAGTATTAACCCTGCCTAACAATTACTTACAATAACTATTTGTACACCTATGTATTTACTATAAGTAAGGGTGTATTGTGTGATCACTAATGTGATTATGTACCATATAAGTAACAACGTGACTTTAAGCATCAGTTATGTGACGGGACCTGCGCGTAGTTATGGTGCATGAGGCGTTCTTTGAAGTCCTTTTGCTTTCTTCAGCTGCCCATCCACTCTTATTGCAGGAGCTTCGCTCACTGGGTGGATCATCTGGAAGGGTCCGAATGACTTTATAAAGACTTTTTTCTTTCTTTATAGTATAGTATTCAGTAATATGCTTCTGTGAGGATTTTTTCTTCAGATGATTGCCAGCATCTCCATTCCTTTCTGATTTGCTTTTCTCTGATGTATCACTCATGATTGGCTCTGGACTAGTTACTCTGCTTCGCGATTTACGGGTTTTGAGACTACGCCCTGGCTCTCTGTTTGAAGGACTGTGGGATCTCTTTTTCAGTCCAACAAGTTTCTTGCCTAAATGATCAACTCGGTTCATCCCACGATACGATTTTCGAGAAGCGTTGCCCACTGGAATTTTGTTTCTTGTGTTCTCCAGGGAAGTACTCTTCCTCAACTCTGGGGGAGCGGAGTGTGACATTTTGTTCTCTCCTCTAAACTTTTCCGACATAATCTCGAGTGACCGAGACTTGGAAGGACTCTTGGGGGTCTTGGCAGAGTTCCAGATGTCTGCGATGGAATCTCTTCTTTGGGTAATGGAAGAACTGGACAGGATTTGATCCTCTTGGTTGCAGGCATCGAGTAAGGTATCCGGCTCTTGATCATGACTGGAGTCGGAGGGGGAAGTTTGCGACTGGCTGGATGCGTTGGAGTTGGAGGAGGTGTTCTTGGAGGGGCTAAGCTTGCCGAAGGATGAACTTCGTGATTTCTTCCGAGAATTGTTGCTGAATGAGAGGGTGCTGTCACTGTTGATGTTTGTATTGGAAGAGGAGGATGCTGGGGTGAAGGCTGATGAAGGTGGCGATATTTCAGAGCTTTTAATTTCAGAGCTCTTGGAGGCCTTATTTTTGGTGGGCAATGTTGGTAGTCATCTGACGAGTGCAGCTTTTGTTGAGCGGCTAGAGAGAGTGCTGGAGGTTCCTCGGCTGAAAAAACAGACACAATTATTTCTGTTCCTTAAAAAAATAACTATTAATAGAACAGTATAAGAGTTTGCCTGAACTCATGTATTCAATCCTCTTAATATTGGAATTTTAATTTTAAACTTCGCATTCCTGCTAAACTCTTCAACTCTTTATACAAGCAGACCATCTTTGGATATTTCAATATCTTTAACAATTTACAGTACTTCTTGGGTTGTGAACAATTTGTGGCAAAGCAAGACATGCAGGTCAGAAGATAAGATCTCTTGAGAAGCAGAAACATTGGTACAGGGGATGTTTCATGCACCTTTATCTAACAGGCATATCAGGCACAGTGAGTAAAACTACTGCTCAAAGTTACTAGCTTCCTCTAGAATGTAATGTAAAACAGTTATTAACAATAATATTGCATATACTATACTGATCCATGGACTGTTCCTTACAAATACTACACCCCACTACTAATCCTTAGATTCTTCCAAAACACACTATTTCATGTTTACTTTAAAATCTAAAGCATGAACAGGAAATTAAGTAATAATACTTTAATAGCAGTGACCCTTTTTATTATTTATTTAGGTGTAAGAGAAGCAAGGGAAATATGCGAACACCAAGTGCTTTGTCTAATCAATCAGAAGTAATGACACTCTTGATAGGTGTGCCGTTCTAAACTTATACATTAAATATAACTAGCTGTTATTTTTCGCAATGTCTTTTGAGGAAGCATTTTGTCATGATCAAACTACGCAGTTCACCATTTAAAAAGTGGGAGAGCTCACATACAATAATCATTAAACATGCTGTAGAAGGAGCATTTATTCTCATTAATAATTAATGCTGGTAAATAACTAAATAGAAATAACATAAAATAATACAGTTCGGAATAGAAGGCTCAGAGATGTATGCAGTTTTACCATTCAGCATAGCATCCATGAAATGTTTAAAAAACTATAGAATGCACTGATTAAATTTGCTGTTTGATGCAAGGGATAAAAATATGATGATAAAGGTGTCATAAGTGAATGCTAACCATTGTACTGTGTATATTTTTAAACACTACAATAATGGGAGACAACCTCTGTATTAGAGGGGAGAACATAGTCATGAAACTCCCATAATCTGACCTTTTCAATAACAATAACAAACCATCACAAACTACAACAAAATCAGACTGCAGGTAACATGAAAGTCTCTATATTAGGCAATCTTAACGAAGTAACAACTATAGCAAGGGTGGGCAAACTTTCCCCCTTTGATCCACACAAAGATATAGCTACCTCTATACTGATACAACTTTTGTTGCACAAAGAATAAGATGGCCATTGCTTTTATATTAAACCTGGATTTTTTCTTAATGAATGTAAGTTGCATACAATAAATGGATCTGTCACCAATAAATATTCGAAAGCTAAGAGAGAGGAGGAGAGGCAGGAGTGTGGTGGTGAGAGTTAGTACCTTAAATGTTAGTAACGTATGATGAGAAGAAAAGTAGATATTATGAATAAGAGACTAAGTGAATAGGGAGTGAGGTTAGAAGCATAGGAGAGGGATATAAATTGTTCTTCCATGGTGTGGACGGGAGGAGAAATACTATAGGATAATAATGAAAGAAGAATACACTAAAAAGGTATTGGAGATGAAGAGAGTGCCCGACAGATGATAAATGTGAAGCATGGAAGTGAAGGGATGAAAATGAAAATCATCAGTGCATTTGCACCACAAACAGGGTGTGAGATGGAGAAGGAGGCTTTCTGAAGTGAAGTAGTGGAGAGTGTATCTATGAACGATTGGGTAATTACTGCAAAAGAGGTGAGGGAAATAACTTAGAAAGTTCTATGTGTAAGCCTGGGAAGTGGAGGGACAATAAGCAGACTTGGTAGTAGAATGAAGAGGCCCAAGGAAGTATAAGGTTGAAAAAATAGAAAAAAGCATTGGGATGGCATAGGTGGTAAAGAAAGTGGGCAAGAGTATAAGGAGAGCTAAGAAAAAGGCTTATGACTAGCTGTATAAGAATTTGGCCACAAGAAAAAGGGATAAGGACTTGCATCGATTGGCCAGACAGAGGAACCGAGCTGGGAAGGATGTGCATTTGGTTTGGCTGAAAAAGGGCACTGATGGAAATGTGCTGAAAAGTGAGAAGAGTGTGCTGAGAAGGCACAAGGAGAATTTCGAGGAGCTGTTGAATGAAGAATATAAGAGAGATCGAAGTGTGGATATTGTGGAGATAGAGGATCAGAAAGTGCATCAGATCAGTGAGAGGGAAGTGACGACAGCTATGAAGAAGAACAAGAGGGGAAAAGCTGTTGGTCCATATGGTATTCCAGTAGAGGCATAAAGACGTTTGTGAGAGATTGCAGTGGAGTTTTTTTAACCAGCTTGCTCAACAAAATCTGGTGTGGTGAGAGGATGCCTGAGGCATGGAGAAAACGATTTCTGGTACCAGTTTTTAAGAAAACGAGAGATGTACAAAGATGTTGCACTTACAGGGGCATAAAGTTGATTAGCCACAGCATGAGGATATGGGATATGGTAGAGGAAGCTAGACTGAGATCTGTGCAACTTGTGAGCAGCAATATGGTTTTATGAAGGAGCACTACTTTGCTATGAAATGCATATGGAGAAGGCAAGGAGCTGCATTGTGTATTTGTAGAATTAGAAAAGGTATATGGCAGTGTCAAGATATGAGTTTCTTGTATTGTGCGAAGAAGTCGGGAGTAGCAGAGAAGTATGTGAAGTTGGTGCAAGACATGTACAAAGGCAGTGTGACAGCAATGAGATATGCAGCAAGATTGATGGATCGGTGCAAAGTGGGGGTGGGATTGCATCAAGGATTGAGCCTGAGACCTCTCTTGTTTGCGATGGTATTGAATAAGTTGATGGATGAGATCAGAAAGGAGTCACTGAGGACTATGATGTTTATGGTTGACATTGTGAGAGTAGGGAATACACCAGTTTTTAAGAAAACGGGAGATGTACAAAGATGCTGCAGTGACAGGGGCATAAAGTAGATTAGCCACAGCATGAGGATATGAGAAAGGGTAGAGGAAGCTAGACAGAGATCTGTGGGGACTAGTGAACAGCAATATGGTTTTATAAAGGAGCAATACTTTGCTTTGAAAATGCGTATGGAGAAGGCAAGGAGTTGCATTGTGTATTTGTAGAATTAGAGAAGGTATATGGCAGTGTCAAGATATGAATTTCTTGTATTGTGTGAAGAAGTCAGGAGTAGCAGAGAAGTATGTGAAGTTGGTGCAAGACATGTACAAAGGCAGTGTGATAGCAATGAGATATGCAGCAAGATGGATGGATCAGTATATAGTGGGGGTGGGATTGCATCAAGGATTGAGCCTGAGCCCTCTCTTGTTTGCGATGGTAATGGATAAGTTGATGGATGAGATCAGACAGGAGTCATTGAGGACTATGATGTTTATGGATGACATTGTGAGAGTAGGGAATACACCAGTTTTTAAGAAAACGGGAGATGTACAAAGATGCTGCAGTTACAGGGGCATAAAGTTTATTAGCCACAGAATGAGGATATGGGAATGGGTAGAGGAAGCTAGACTGAGATCTGTGAGGACTTGTGAGCAGCAATATGGTTTTATAAAGGAGCACTACTTTGCTTTGAAACAGCGCATGGAGAAGGCAAGGAGCTACGTTGGGTATTTGTAGAATTAGAGAAAGTATATGGCAGTGTCAAGATATGAGTTTCTTGTATTGTGTGAAGAAATCAGAAGTAGCAGAGAAGTATGTGAAGTTGGTGCAAGACATGTACAAAGGCAGTGTGACAGCAATGAGATATGCAGCAAGATGGATGGATCAGTACAAAGTGGGGGTGGGATTGCATCAAGGATTGAGAGTGAGCCTTCTCTTGTTTACGATGGTAATGGATAAGCTGATGGATGAGATCAGACAGGAGTGACTGAGGACTATGATGTTTATGGATGACATTGTGATCAGTAGCGAGAGTAGGGAATACACCGAAGCAAGCTTGGAGAGGTAGAGGTATGCACTGAAGAGAGGGGGGAAGGAAAATCAGCAGAAGCAAGGCAGAGTACATGATTGTGAATAAGAGGGAGAGCAGTGGGGTGGTGAGGTTGCAAGCTTTAGAGGGGCCGATGGTGAATGATTTAAAATATTTGGGTCAACCGTTCAAAGGCAGGGAAAGTGTGCTGGAGTATGAAGAAGAGAGTGCAGGCAGGATGGAATGGGTGGAGAAGAGTGACGGGAGTGATATGTGATAAAAGGGCACCTGCGAGAGTATGAGGTAAAGCTTAAAAAATGGAAGTAAGACCTGGTATGTTGTAAAGCTTGGAGACAGTCCCACCAACAAAGGACAGGAGCAAGAGATGAAGATGAAATTTCTCTGGGCATGACAAGTATGGATAGAATAAAAAATGAGGATATTAAAGGAACAGCACAGGATGATCTGAAGACATGGTAAGAGAAGAAAGACTGAGATTGTTTGGACATTTCTGAAAAGGGATGAGTATATTGGGAGAACGCTTCTGAGGATGGAGAATGGCAGGAAGGGGAGAGGTAGTCCAAAGAGCAGGATTTTGGATGTGGAGAGGGAGAACATGCAGCTGTGTGGTGTGACAAAGGAGGACATTAGAGAATGGGTGATATAGAGACAATTAATTAGCTTTGGCAGCCCCTGACAGCAGAAGCTGAAAGATTTGATGATCTATTGTTAGATGCTTGAGAAAAATCTTGTTCATAATTCAGGGTGATCAGCAGAATAGGTAAAACAAAGCAGGCAAGCCACTACCTTTAGAAGGTTTTTAAATACTTTGTCTATAAAATAAGACTTCTTTCATGAAATATTAACATTAACCACAAGCTTACAATCAAAAGTTATATGACACTGGAGGATGAAAGAATGTCTAGAAAGGTGTAATACATTTTAAGCCACACATTCTGATGCTAAGACCTAATTTATCCAGAGTAATTTAAAAGAGGTATTTTGAAAAATACCTGCTGACAGTACATCTTATAAGCTAGGAATCCTAACTTGCAAAAAGTCCTTGGTCACAATTTAAGACTTATTATATTGAAAACCTGTTACTGGATATGTTACCATAATTACTGTACACCAGAAAATATGGTATTACATGCAAAATGAATAAATATATAAATCATAACAGGCAAAAACATTCTCATGAGGAAAACAAAGCATATATCAAACACTTTTGGGAAACAAAACAATTAAAATTCATGCATGATAAAATATCACTAATCACTAGACATCTAACTTACACAGGAGAGAAACGGTAGTTAAAAAGTTGATTACTATTTTTTATTCCCTTTACAACGCGATAGACAGGAAGTCTGCTGTTGCTCGCAAGGGCTGAAGAGGAAGAGGAGGAGGAGGGGGATGAAGAAGAGGGTCCTTGAACTCCCATTTGAGTATGATTATCTTCTTGTGCTGAGCAGCTGATATTAGTGCCTTCATCCTGTTCGTGGTTGTTATTGTCATAGAGGAGTCTCTCTCCAATATTACCATTATCCACGTTTTCGGAGGCTTCGTCAGTGACAACACTCGCTCTACAAGTCTGATTTTCATTACTAGATGAGGATGAGAAGGAAGAGACAGAAGGACCACAAGCCACTTTGGAAAAAGAAGTGGATGACAAATTGATATTGTAAGAAACTTTAGACAGAGCAGAACAAGTTGGAGTGCTTAATGGGGTGGAAACATTGACAATGTTACTGGAAATGTTTGTGGACTTCCTTCCACACATCTGAGATGAGGAGGAGCCCCCAGATGATCCACAATGATTTTGAACTGATTCAGAGGAATATATTGAAGAAGAGTGAGTGATTCCCTTTGATAAGGGTTGTGATGCTGGAGAGGGTCCTGGTGCATGGGACACCCCTCGCACTTTGCTTCCTCTGTGAGCAGACCCTCGATACACGGATCCCAAGAGCCACGCGTGTCTTGCGTGTAAGAGAGGATGAAAATAGTCAATTGTCATTCCTGTGTATCTAAATTTATATGGCAATTTAAAATAAATAGCTCTCAAGAGAAGGAACACTTTGTCATGAACAACTGTGATGATTACGTGTTCGGAAAACATACAAAAAAAAGGGACAAAATTATTCACTGTGAATAATTCTGGCATAAATCTACAATTAACTTGACCATCACATTTGACATGCAAGGAGTACCTGTTTATTACTAAATCAGCAAACTCTAACTTACCAAAATCTATCAGAAACTAAACCATATCAGAGAAAACATACACTATAATCATTTTAAAGCTGTTAACGAACTCCTAGAATACCTTAAAATTTCTCATGAGCATTCCCTTACACAAGTATGTGATGTTAAATCATATGCATAAAAAATTTTACATAAATACACGATGTACATAAGCACACATGAACTACATAACTTATATTAATGAAGATAATTAGTACATCTCTGCATAAAAATAATACACATTAGTTTATGAAAAAATAAACAGCATACACTGCATAATTCTATGGAAAATGTACATTCATTACCAAAATCTGGAATCTGTAAAAATCATCTGAAGCACCAAACTCTATATTGTAAGTAATGATACACTAAAATACACAAAGCATGATATTGTCCCTATGGTCTCAAAGTTGTGATATTACCTACCATGAAGTCTATATTGTTTTATGCTACGTTCCAAGTGAGTAATGCAAATGACAACAAATGTTCATCAAACTAGAATGCTTTTAGCTGAGTCTACAAAAATGTATACACTACAGGAGGATACTAAAGATAGGCAAGCTAATTTTAAAAGGTAACAAGTGTTAAGCTTGGCCACAGTAACATCTGGCAACTGAGGACAGGGTGTGTGGTTGTTCTTAAAACTTTCCTTAAGACCCGTTTTTCTATAACTTCTACAGAAGTTACCCATGACCAGCAAAACATTAAGATGAAAAATTTAACTCAAGATGTAGCTGAACCAAGCTATCAAAACAGCTCCTAAAGAGTACAGTAAATTTCTGCAATACCCATAAATGTCTGGACCTTGACATTTAAGACCATAATAAAGTCTATGCTCTCTCCAAGATAAGGAAAAGAGTTTGCACTGCTTAGAAAGAAGAAAACTGCAAAGACATACAAGTGCTAATATTTTTCTCAACCTTTACTTACTTGATCACTATAAAATTTTAAGTACATATCAAAAGATACCTACAAATACAGTACATTGATGAAGGGAATCTATATTTCACCAGCTGAGCTTTGACAGCAAGATAGGTGAAAGGCTAAAGTGTGATATCATGGGATCTATATTTTAGAATGAATCATATATTAATAGCTCAAAATAAATTGAACATTTCTATATTACGGTAAATGCCTAATTTCACCTCATTTACTCATCTCGATCATTTTCTATACTCATTATTTGGTCAATGAAGAGAGGGTTAATATCCTTAAGTTCATTTCTGGTTCTCAAATATCTACTGGAATTATAACATCTTTGCAAATTCCAAGGAGGAAAATTAAGAAACAATGTACTAAGCATTAGGATTCTCTCGTAAAATCACTTGATAAGTCAGTATTCACAGATCTTTAATTTGAGGACTCTATAGTAATATAAATATATGGATATACAATAAGTTCGAATATAAGATTCTAACCACTGGACTTCTAAGTTTATCTCTTGCACGTGCATTCATTAAAACTCCTGAGAATAATATTTGCATTATCAGAGATGAAGACCAGGCAAGAGTAAGGAGATTCGTCAGTTCTAAATGTGACACAAATGAGACATGTCAGTGAAATTCATATGACACTACCATATCTGGCGCATATTCGGCTATTTGTAATGAGTACTACTGAAATGCAATAATCTTCTAATTCTATTTATTTTGTCATATCACAATCATTATATGGAAGACAATGCAAAAGATAAATGAGTACACAAAACGATCAATACTAAGATGCAATGTCACGTATGTATTTGGCATCTATTTGACCCGTGATGTGATTCTAAAGTAGTGCTTAATTCCCAAAATTTCGTAAGAGGACAAAGGTGCATTCTGTATAAGAGTCCATACAACAATAGCAGAGGAAGAAACATTATTTGAAAATTAAGTGGCGTCTGCCTTACGTATGCCAGCTACAGTTCTCAAAGATTATTTCTCTTATATAAGGACAAGAGACTGACTATGTATGAACAAACTCAATTCTGAGCCAGAGGCTGACCAACATATAGTTAAACTGACACCTGATCAGTACCAATAAGGACCTATATTTCAAAGATGATGAAGAGCCTAACCTTTTCGTGGTAGCAGTAGTGGCGGTGCGAATTGGTCTACGCGCCGTATCACGGTGAGCAGCAGTGAGAGCCGAGACTTTGGCACCTTTCAGGGGTGACAAAACAGCATCTCGTCCACCCCCACCAATCCCACTGGAGACAGTGCCCAAAGGAGTGGACTTGGTGCGGACATGAGCTTTATCCTCGAGGCTGTAAAAATAGGGTACTTTGATCCCAACTGGATACAGATGATACTAGTATAACCATATGGATATTTTGCCTAACCTGAAATATCTCTATGCCAGTCATCTACTCATGCCTTTTCTCTATACATATTAGTACCAGAATATTTCATAGTTCAATAACTTTCTGACAAATAATTTTTACAATATAATTATTCATTCAGAAAGTATTTTTATCTTCTTAGCAAAGAATGAGCAAAATTATTTAATCAAATACATTGCAATGGCAGTTGTCCCTATAAAGAATCTGATACATGAAAATTATTCTATACATTTAATCATACATATGACAGTCCACACTACGAGCTATTCTTATTCATAAATTGTATATGGTAAAATTTCTGTTGCTACTTCAGGACTCTCATAGTGTATATCTTCCTCTATCGTGGCTTCAATTTGCGCATACACAGAGCTCACCAAACTTAATTCAAATACTAAATAAGCAGGTACAGAGGTCATTTATTGAATATGAGGGGTTACATTTGGACCTGGGAGTTCAATTTAAGTGTAAGAGGCTATGTTCCAAACGATGAACTTTGTGAGGGCTTCAGAAACATATTCTACGCAAAGTAGCAGATGATTATTTATTCACTTAAGTACACTCTAGTCCATGCATTCAACTTTACTTTCCCTCTTCCTTATAGTTTTCACATTTTGTATACACCTCAAATGACCAATCAGATGAATATGGCACTTCTTCCATGAACAATGCCTATTCTTATTCACTGCAAGACTTCATGTCATCTTAAGATGATACACTTCTAAACTACTATTAGCTTTACAGTAAATGTGTTTTAAATTTGTATTCAATATAAATACGTCTTTACTCCTGTATAATATTATCAGAATGACTTCTATTTCTTCAGAGCTCATTCCATGTTTAAATCTCTAGAGCATATATGAGTTATAAAAATCATAAGAACCTTCGTTTCTTTTATAACATAAAAATAATTATATTTCGTACTATCTCATCAAACTTTACATTAATTTTCTTGTTTTAAAGAACTTGTTTTCAAATGCTTCCTCCCAAAATACAATATCAATAAAGTCCTAGCCACACTGACATTTACTCTCTTCACAAACTGGACAGCATAATATTGTCACATTCCATGGCTCACCATAAACAACATCCCAAACAAACAGACAGATAGACAGACACACACTAAGAGTCCCTAGTAAGGTATGCGATACATCAATATCAATTAAGCATGTCATAAATATAAAAACCAAACTGACTCTAAGACTTAATGCCCTAAGGTCACTTATCCATACACCATTCAGATAACAAAAAAAAAACACTGCCATAGTATACAAACAATATATGTGTTCATTGATGGAATAGGCAAGCCCTATATGGGCTTCTAACCTCACTAAAACACACCACAACACTTACATATTATACAAAACAAGGCCCTAAAAATAAATACAGGCTGCACAGCTACTGCACCTACAGACCACCTACACCAAGACCCCAAAGTGCTCATATGAGACCATTTTGATATGAAAGGCGCAAAAATAATTGCTGCAACCTCCACAAATAAATCAACCTACTACATTACATGGCAGACCATCCGCACAAATCAAGGAACGTTAAAACAACATCTAATTCACAATAACCAACACAAATGCTGTCATCTCTTTCCTTTCGCTCAACCCAAACCAGCCTTCACAAGCATTTCCATATCAAATGCTATCATTTTTGTATCCAATCACTCAGTGACAATACACAGCTGCATGCACACCCTCCTGATATCCATCCTCCAAAATCCATCCTTTCCTGTAAGGACAGAGTACACCCAGCCAGGTTTTGATGTGGGTACCACCCAGCCCTTCTGAGCTATCTGGAGAGGTTGGACAATTCTATCAACGATGCTCATATAATCATATACATTATGGAAGACTGCACTGCATGCAAGCACATACACCAACAACACAACATACACACCCTGAGAGCTCTGTGGGGAAGCCCGAAATTGGAAGTGGCCTTGCTTAAGGATTCAAGGCTGTTCGCCCAGGTAGCTTAAGAAAAGGCAACAACAACTTGCCTGGTAAGTCTGTAATTGTGTTCCAGTTTTCAAATAATAATTTACATCACAGCACTGTATTCTGCATCACCAACTCAAATAACAATATACTATATACAGTAATCACCTTGAATAGTAATGATCTTTTCCAATTTGAGAACAGCATTAAGGAATACGATTACACTCTACATTCAGTAATTATGTAATCTGAGTACATATTTCCACGTTACCTTAGTTTGATGAACACACTATTATGTAATCATCAAAATAAGTAATATATAATTTACCCCTTCTTTGCCTATAATAAACTAGCTTGTATAGAACCTTTCTCATATACTGCCTCTTCCCACCTGATATACCACTTGATATAGATCTGGGTGTCAAATATGCAGCCCCCCACACTTCTATGCATAGTCTGTGGAGCTTTTACAGACCAAAAGGCACCAGTTTTCTAGGATTAGTAGTACCAGGGATTAAAGTATATAATAGCTTTATATTCTCTGCTTGTTTATTTTTAGGCTACTTGTAAACAAGAGTATTGACTAACTCCACCTTTATTATTATTAATGTTATTATCATCGTTCTTATATTACTCTCCTATTAAGTGATCTCGACCTGTTCATTATCATATGCTCCACACAATATAAACTCTGCTAATATATGGCTCAATAGGGTGAGTGCGACAACCTGATATAGAGTCATCAAACCTAGTTTCTACATCATGCAATACAAAAGTTAATTCATCCACAAACAAGCTTTTTTTACAACCAGCTTAATTCATTCAGTAAAAAAGTGGACCTTCAACCATGAGCAAATATCAAGACTTATAAACCACAAGCAAGAATTCACTCTAGCTACTCAGGTCACTAGAAAAGATTCCGTCATGTATATACCTATACATACTGAGCTTATTCCATATGGAAAAGAAGAGAAGTCTACATTCTACAATAAATAAGAAAGTAAAGTTCAATTTTCAAACATAACAGCAAACTGCATCTACAAGGATTTGATCTGTATCCCATAACTATTTCAAAAGGGATATCGCCTTACACAGCCCACCAAGCAATATTCTCAGTACAACTTCCCGATCAATAGAAAAAATATTTCAATTAACAGTATTTCTGAGCTATGGTTGAACTTTGGGGAAAACCCTTTTCACTTGTGAGGCATAGCTATAACCCACTGGATGTAAATGGTCCAATCACTGTTCCTTTGGCTTAACTATATGTACATTTTTTTTAAGACAGTGACACCAGAATTGGCCAAAAAAAAAAAAATATATATATATATATATATATCTGCCCTCATCTGGTATGGGCACGAAGAACACAAAAAGTAAATAGAAACAGAGATGGGGAGTGTTGACTTATTAGATGTGAAGGGATAGTAAGAGATGTGTAACAAATATCCAAGAATATTCAGTGTTGATGTAAGCATAGATATAGAACTGTAACTGAGGGAAGGTTTAAAAAATACAAAATATTTTTGGACAGTCCTATTTTAGTCCAAAAGACTCTTCAGCTGTGAAAGTAAATCTAATTCCTGAAATTAAAATAGTTGAATCTGTTCAGTCAATGTTATGTACAGCTCACATGATGTACTAAAGTACTGTAAATAAGGATGTATAATTCTAATGTAGCTACATATTACAGCAAATATAAAAAGACAGGGATGGGTAAGATAAGAGTAACATCCCACTTTTTGGGGTTTTTTACCATCACGTTGGCCACTGTATTAGTCTATAAGGGTAGGCAAAACAAGGAATATATTCGCAGTGTATATCACTGCTGGAAAAAAAAAAAAAAATATATATATATATATATATATATATATATATATATATATATATATATATATATATATATATATATATATATATATATATATATATATATATATAGTATATACAAACCGAATATTCTTGAATATTTGTAACACATCTCTTTACATCCCTTCACATCTGGCAAGTTACAAGACCCCCAATCTCTGTTTCTCATTACTTTTGTTTTTTTTGCACCTAGGCCCTATAAGGGCAATATTTTCTGCCCATCCTAGTGACACACTCATAAAAAGAAAAAAAAAGATATACTGTATATACACTCACCTCTTGGAACAATGCAAGGATAGGTTCTCAAAACGCACGAGTAATGTGAAATTCGCGTAATGTAACCAGTCATTTTCCATAAGAAACAATGATAATAAGCATATATATGTTCCAAAACCGTACATAAACACACTATGCCAAAGATAAAAAATAAGTAAAACATATTTTATAGGTACATAACAAAGCTGAAAGACCTGTAGTTATTTATATTAATATACTAATAGTGAACAGTATAAAAGATATACTGATTTACAAATAAATACTGTACAGAAATAAAAAATTAACACACCCTGAGAACGAACCATTATCTGCAAACATAAACAAAGATGACGCAGGCAGTAGGAGAAGGAGGAGGTGACTTAAGCGGTAGGAGAGGGAGGAGAAGAGGAGGAGGAAGGGGAAGAGCAAACCCCTGGTTGTTCTTGGGGTTAATACTGGGTGAAGAGAGGCTGAAGTACATGGCAGCATGGTGGGAAACTGCCTCAGAGGCGGTAGCTTAGTTACTACTCTGAACCATATTTTTCGCTTTATCTCGCGCTCACGCTCGTAGCTCATGCATTTCGTATTTGTTTACTATTATTTTTTGGAGGCCTTATTCCAATTTCGCGTATTATAGATACGCATAAAAAACAAGGAGACTGTATATATATATATATATATATATATATATATATATATATATATATATATATATATATATATATATATATATATATATATATATACAGGGGCCCTACTTTAACATCAGGGTTCTGTTCCTGACAGCAAACTTAAAGCAAATTTCGACGTAAGTCAATGCAACACCTAAATTTGAACCTAGGTCCTCCAACCTTTGTTAAAAATAACTCATTTATAACATCGGAAGAAACTGTATGTTCATAATCTATAATAAAAAAAATGCTAAAACTAATCTAAATAATACTACTTAACCTTGAAAATAACATTAATCTATAGAAATAAAGTTCTCATTGTAAGATACAGGTACTGTATAATAAAAGTACACCTACAAACATAAAAATATCTGTACTGTATTACACTACAATAATACTATCTATCTACTTTGGCTGTTTCTCCCATTGGGGGGTAGCCGACATCAAAAAAGAAACAATACAGGGATTACTCTGCTCTACGGGCAATGACGAGGGATGGCACTGTTGGAGTACCACAGCCCATCCTCCCGGCTCTTCCACAACCTGTGATGCTTCATAATGCCAACTCCTCTACTGCCCCTACCACAGGGCTACACCTCTGTAAGATGCAGCCCCGTGGTAACAGCAGATGCCCATCAGAGCTGCGTCACAATTGCTCGCCACTCATTCCTATTCCTAGCACACTCACTTGCTTCCCTCACATCCATCCTCCTATCATTCAGGGCTCTCCTTACTCCATCCATCCACCCAAACCTAGGCCTCCCCCTAGCATTTCTCCCATCAACTCTCGCATTCACCACTTTTTTCAGCAGTCTTTCATCATCCATCCTCTCCACATGTGGTTTGCTTGCATAAGGAGGGAGAGACTGGTTTATTAGGAGGAAGCTGGAGAGGCAACTGCTGAGGAGACTGGGGCAGGTGAGTCTGGAGAGGAAAAAAGAACATACATTACAGTACGTAATCTATAGAAAAAATACTGTACTATATGTTCTCATTGTAAGATACTGTATAATAAAACTACACTTATAAACATAAATATATTATACAAATCTGTAGGTACTGTATTGCTTACGTTTACTAATGTGGTTTGATAAACGTGGCCACGGTCGTACGGACTAATCCGAGATTGCGGCCAATGTTCGTAGAAGATTCTCCCTTTTCAGCATGGTTTACCACTTCAGTTTTAATTTCTATGGAGATGGCTTTTCTTTTCTTAGTGGCACTGATATCAGAACTATCAATAACACACTTGGGAGGCATAGTAATATCAATAATGAGCAAACACAACAAGAGAGCAGACAAAAGCACTAGACACAATATGGAGGGCAGGATTAAACTGAGCATTGGTTCCTCTCCCTCTTCTAATGCCAAACAAACTATTTCAAATAAAATCATATTTACAGCTATGTGTTTAGTATTTTTTTTAATTCAATATAACTCTTCAATACAGCCAAATTTATAAACAGATAAGTAAATAAGGCCATTAACTTTATAAGTACGAATAGCTTCGTTCTCCCGCATCCTCCACCTCTTCTACTGCTTAATGCGATCAAATATTATGAGGAAAATTTGAAAAAAGCATTAAGAACAAACAGCAAACAAATTTTTTATATAATATCGTCAGGGAAATAGCATGCAAGGGTGCATCAGCAGATACGAAAGTGTGACAAAACGTTTGTGGATAGAGGTTCGTTCTCCTGCATCTTCCTCCTCTTCTACCGCTTAATGCAATCGAATATTATGAAAAAGGTTGAAAAAAAGCATTAAGAACTAACAGCAAACAAATATTCGATACAATATCGCCAAGGAAATAGCATGTAGAGAGTATTTCATTTTAGTTTCCCCGATATAAGTTTTCTTTGAAACAAATTGTATAGTTTTATTTTTCTCTCAACTGACTTTGTTTACGCTTAGATTTCGTGCAGCACAATCAATATGTAAAGAAGATAGAATAATGCTTAGAACCAATGAATATTAATAATACATACTATAATCTTGAAAATTAGATAAACCCCAAATAAACTGAGCAAATAAATATTTTATGAGTAAGATATTGTCCATGAATAGTGAGAAGCATCAGCTGATACGGAAGCGGCAAAACGTTTGCCGATTTGGGTTCGCTCTCCCGCATCTTCCTCCTCTTCTACCGCTTAATGCGATCGAATATTATGAAGAGAATTGAAAAAAAGCATTAAGAACAAACAGCAAACAAAATTTCGATATAGTATCATCAGGGAAATAGCGTGCGAGGGTGTATCTGCTGATACCATGCACGTCCCACTGTATGCCTGTTGCCAATGGCATAATAGAGTGCATTAATTTGTTTACTGTACAGTAAATCTGTATATCTTTTATACTGTACACTATTTACATGTTAATATAAATAACTACAAATCTTTCTGCTTTGTTATGTACTTATAAAATATGTTTTACTTATCTTATATCTTTGGTATAGTGTGTCTATGGACGGTTGTGGAATGAGCTATGCCCTTTATCATTGTTTCCTATGGAAAATTACTCGTTTTATCACGTGATTTTCCATTTACCCGTCACTTCTGAGAACCTATCTCCGCGTTATTCTGAGAACTAGGTGTATATCGAATAAAACTGTATATACAGCTATGTGTTTGGTATATTTCTTTTAAATTCAATGTAAGTCTTTAATATAACCCAATACTGTATATTAAAAATAAATAAAGCCATTAACTTGATAAATACAAATACAGCTGTGTTTACTAGCTTTGTATTCGTGTGTATTTCAAATAAAATCGTATTTAGAGCTATGTTTGTTTGTTTTTTAAATTCAATATAATCCATCAATAATGCATAACCAAATATATAAACAAAAAAATAAATAAAGCCTTTGACTTGATAAATATGTATACAACTGTGTTTCCTAGCTTTGAATTCATGTGTATTTTGAATAAAATCGTATTTACAGCTATGTGTTTGGTAATTTTTTTTTTAGTTCAATATAATTCTCCAATATAACCAAATACTGTATATAAACAAATAAATAAATAGAGCCATTAACTTGATAAATACGAATACAGTGGTGTTTGCTAGCTTTCTATTCATGTGTATTTTGAATAAAATCGTGTTTACAGCCTTTTTTTTTTTTATTCAGTATAATCCTTCAATACTGTATAAAATATATAAACAAATAAATAAATAAAGCAATTAAATTGATGACTATAAATACAGCTGTGTTTGCTAGCTTTGTATTCGTGTGTATTTTGAATAAAATCGCCTTTTTTTATTTAATTCAATATAATCCTTCAATATACAGTGTTCCCCCGGTTATTAGCGTTTCTTGGTTCGCGTTCTCACTGTATCGCGGTTTTTTTTTTATTATTATTATTATTTTATTTTATGGGTATATGCAAAAATATTAAAATATTAAAAAATTAAATTCTCAGTATTTTAATTTTTTTATTGAAAAAAACATATTTCATTATCTAATTGATAAAAAAAAATTATTTCCCAGCCTACGAATAATAAAACAGTGAAAAATAGTAAAAACCATAAATTTAGATAGATAGATAGATAAGATACGTTTATTGACCACCTCTTTTGAAAAGTATAATCTTTACAAAAGGAATATTTGGTCCAAATTACAATGAATATATACAATAGATTTTGTACAATCATCAAATAAGTAAATGAATTTTAAATCAATATACATTGTACTAAAAACTGAATGATATATGTACGTACAGTATAACTCACAGTATTGCATCATGCGAAATAGTGTTCAATATCATACAATGTATTGGGGTTGCAGCTACGTGAGCTAGCATATATATTTATATTTCCAGTAGTTTCATGATTTTATTGATAAAAAAAAACGTATTTCTTAGCCTAAGAATAATAAAACAGTAAAAAATAGTAAACAGTATTGCACCACGTAAAATACGATACCGCTATCAGTGTTTCGGAAAACGCAAAGGCTCTCACCTACGTGACCTAGTGAATATAAAAATTTTCATTATTTTATTGATAAAACAAGTATTTCCTATCCTAAAAATAATAAAACAGTAAAAACTAGTAAAAAACATAAATTTAGATATACGTACGTACAGTATAACTCACAGTATTGCATCATGCGATATATGTAGTGTCCGATAGCTAAGTGAGCTAGCATATACATAAATTTAGATATACGTATGTGCGTACAGTATAACTCACAGTATTGCATCATGCGAAATAGTGTCCGATAGCTATGTGAGCTAGCATATATATTTATATTTCCAGTAGTTTCATGATTTTATTGATAAAACAACGTATTTCTTAGCCTAAGAATAATAAAACAGTACGTACGTACAGTATAACTCACAGTATTGCATCATGCGATATATGTAGTGTCCGATAACTACGTGAGTTAGCATATATATTTATATTTCCAGTAGCTCTCACCCACGTGAGATAGTTCATGTTTTTTGAACAGTGCAGGGAGGGTTTATACAGTACGTAAGCTTAAAAATAATTGTAAATGAGTATGTCATGTAATTACCACTTCATTCACCGTAATTTTATCTATCACTTTCATATAAATTTACGTTGCATGCTGTTATTTATGAAGTAAAGGGTGGTTTGTTAATAGTACAGGGAGGATTTATACAGTGTAAACGTAAAAATAAATTAAAATATCTATGTACATATAGGCTAATCCTACTCCGCGGATTTCCTGGTTCGCGCCGGGTCCCGGAACCGAACTACCGCGATAAGGGGGTGAACACTGTAACCCAGTATATATACAAATAAATAAATAAATAAAACCATTAACTTGATTAATATGAATACAGCAGTGCTGCTAGCTGTGTATTCCTCCGCTGCTCTCACGGACTATTTTAGCGCGCGGTTTGAATTTACTGCACTAGCCAGGTTTTAGAAAAATTAATTTATTAATAATTTATTATTTTTTGGGTTTGTCATAACAGCAAAACTACATCATACAAGGACCTCCTGTATATATATATATATATATATATATATATATATATATATATATATATATATATATATATATATATATATATATATATATATATATATATATATATATATATATATATATATATATATATATATATACACACCTAGATCTTAGAATAATGCGAAGATAGGTTCTCAGAAGTGCCGCACATTGTAATTTTCACTAATTTAATGAGTAATTTTCAGTAAGAAACAATGATAATGGGCATTGATACGTTCCACAACCGTACACAGACACACTATACCAAAGATATAAGATAAGTAAAACATATTTTATAAGTACATAACAAAGCAGAAAGACCTGTAGTTATTTATATTAATATGCAAATAGTGTACAGTATAAAAAACATACAGATTTACTGTACAGTAAAATATTAATGCACTCTAATTATGTGTTGGGCAACAGGCATACACTGGGACGTGCATGGTGGCGGTGAGCACGAGGAAGCAAACGTTTTGCCGCCTCCTTATCAGCTGATGCACCCTCACACGCTATTTCCCTAACTATATTATATCGAAATTGTGTTTGCTATTTGTTTTTTAATGCTTTTTTTCCATTATCTTCATAATATTCGATCGCATTAAGCGGTAGAGGAGGAGGAGGATGCAAGAGAACGAACCTCTATCCGCAAATGTTTTGCCGCTTCCGTATCAGCTGATGCTTATCACTATTCATGCACAATATCTTACTCATAAAAATTTTTTATTTACTCACTCTATTTGGGGTTTATATAATTTTCAAGATTATAGTATTATTAATATTCCTTGCTTCTAAACATTATTCTATCTTCTTTACATATCGACCATGCTGCACGAAATCTTAATGTAAACAAACTCAGCTGAGACAAAAAGAAAACTATACAATTCTTTACAAAGAAAACATATATTTGTACCGTACATGGGAAACTTAAATGAAATATATATATTCTCTACACGCTATTTCCCTGACGACATTATATCGAAAGTTTGTTTGCTGTTTGTTCTTAATGCTTTTTTTCAATTCCCTTCATAATATTAACAGTAGAAGAGGAGGATGCGGGAGAACGAACCTCTATCTGCAAACGTTTTGCCACTTCCATATAAGATGATGCACCCTCGCACGCCATTTTCCTGACGATATTATATCGAAAGTTTGTTTGCTGTTTGTTCTTAATGCTTCTTTTAAATTTTCTTCATAATATTCGATCGCATTCAGCAGTAGAATAGGAGGAGGATGCGGGAGAACGAACCTCTATCCACAAACGTTTTGCCACTTCCATATCAGCTGATGCACCCTCGCACGCTATTTCCCCGACGATATTATAAAAAAAAAATTTTACTGTTTGTTCTTAATGCTTTTTTTTCAGTTTTCTTCATAATATTCGATTGCATTAAGCGGGAGAAGAGGAGGAGGATGCGGGAGAACGATCCTCTATCCACAAAAGTTTTGCTGCTTCCGTATCAGCTGATGCACCCTCGCTCGCTATTTCTCTGACAATATTATATGAAAAATTTGTTTGCTGTTTGTTCTTAATGCTTTTAATCCATTATCTTCATAATATCCGATCGCCTTAAGCGGTAGAAGAGGAGGAGGATGGCGGAAAAGTGCCTCCGAGGCGGTCTATTATTTACTAAAACAAAAACAAAAAATTTACATTTTTTTTGCATGGGCATTATTCACGAATTTCGTATTTTTTTTACTATTACAGGTTCACTTAACGCGAATTCAGTGCATTGTGGTTCTTTTTGCATTCTTTTTTTTCTGGGTATATGCGAGAATATTAAATTATTAAAAAATTTAAATTTTCAGTATTTTCATTATTTTATTGAAAAAAAAAAATTTCATTATTTTATTGATACAAAAATGTATTTCCCAGCCTAAGAATAATAAAACTGTAAGAAATAGTAAAAAAAAACCATAAATTTAAACACGTAACTCAGCACCATAGAAAGTTTGATACCGGTATCGGTGTTTCGGAAAATGCAAAGGGTAGCACCTACATGAACTAGCATATATTAAAATTTCCAATATTTTCATTATTTTATTGATAAAAAAAATTTATTTCTTAGCATAAGAATAATAAAACAGTAAAAAATAGTAAACAACATAAATACTCACAGTATTGCACCATGTAAAATACGATACCGGTATCAGCGTTTCGGAAAACGAAAGGGGTCGCACCTACGTGAGCTAGTACATATTGAAATTTCCAGTATTTTCATTATTTTATTGATAAAAATAGTATTTCCTAGCCTAAGAGTAATAAAACAGTAAAAAATAGTAAAAAACATAAAATTAAACATACAACTCACAGTATTGCAACATGTAAAATACTGTACGATAGCATACACAGTATTGGCGTCTTAGAGAATGCAAAGGCTTGCAACTAGTTCATGGGATGCTATTGACTGAAAGGGTGGGAGACGAGAATAACATAATTGTTTTTCTGTATGTTCTGTATCATGGGGTCTGATTGGCTTTTTGATTGAAGCTTGGTTCTCCCACCATCTTCCATTGTCTTGCCTCACTTGTTCAGTCTAACTCACACGTGCGCCGTTCGCGTTGTGCTTCTTAATACGTTGTGCTTGTGATTTTTTTTACTCACGTATTTCAACCTCTGTAATGCCTCCCAAGCGTCCTTCATCTTCTAAGGCTTCTGGTAGTGAGCCTAAGCAGCAAAGGAAGATGTTAACCATAACAGATAGGATAAAACTGTTGGATATACTGAAGAAACGAAGAAGGTTCTAGGATGTCGGCCGCCATTTTGGCCTCAACGAATCTACTGCTTGCTACATCAAAAAGGACGAGGCAAATATCAGGAAAACAGCGACTATTTCATTTAGTACAACAGCGAAGAGGGTTGTAACACCCCGCAATAAGATAATAGTGCGGATGGAATCTGCTTTGGCCCTGTGGATTTAGCAGACACCAATATCATATAAAGGCGAAGAAGCTGTACGATACATTCGCTGCAAACAAACCCAACGACGACAGTGGCAACCGTGGAGAGAAGGAGAGAGAAGAAGATATCGACGACCCACAACCAGGACCCTCCAGCGATTCTCCACCGAGGAAACAATCATTCGTGGCAAGCAAGGGATGGTTCACCAAATTTCAAAAACGCTGTGGCCTAAAGAGCGTTTCGGTTTATGGCGAAGCTGCCTCTGCAGATACAGCTGCAGCTGAAGATTATGTGAACAACGATTTTAAGAAAATTATTGCAGAAGGGGAATATACTCCTGAGCAAGTGCTTAACATGGATGAGACTGGGATATATTGGAAGAGAATGCCATCTCGCACTTTTCTCTGCAAGGAAGAAGCTAAAGCCCCGGGACTTAGAGCGCACAAAAACCGCAATACCCTCATCATGTGCGGGAATGCTGCGGGCTTTTAAAGCCCGGGCTTATCTACAAGTCTAAGAACCCTAGGGCTTTGAAGAATAAGAATAAGAATCTGCCTCCAGTGTACTGGATGCATAACCCCAAGGCCTGGATCACGAAAAGCCTCACATTGGACTGATTTCACCAATGCTTTATCCCTCAGATCAAAATTTATCTTGCAGAAAAGGGCCTTGAATTTAAAATCCTTCTTTTGATGGATAATGCTGGTGGCCACGCAACTAATCTCAAATATGACGGTGTTCAAGTAGAGTACCTGCCACCGAATACAACATCACTGATTCAGCCTATGGATCAACGCGTTATTCGTGTGTTCAAGGCCCTCTACACACGAAATGCCCTGGCAAACCTGTTGACTCCATGGATGCGGACAAAGAATTCTCAATGAAGACTTACTGGCGTAACTACACTATTGCTATATGCCTTCAAAATTTTCAGAATGCAATCAATGAGATGAAGCCGGCCACAATCAATGCCAGCTGGAAGAACTTGTGGCCCAAAGTCATCTACGACTACAAGGGATTCGCTCCTGACGAAGTCCATAACTCGGCAGTTGCGAAAGCTGTGAAGTTGGCTGCATTGCTAGGAGGAGAAGGCTTTAAAGATATGACTCATGAAGACGTGAATGAACTGATCGACTGCCACTCGCAGCCTTTGACTGATGAAGACTTGGAGGAAATGACAAAATCAGCGAGCGAAGAAGAGGAAGAACAACAACCAGAGGAAATGCACGAAGAAATCGAAGAACCTGGCCTTACACTCGAACGTCTGGCAGCCATGTATAAACATGTGAAATCAGTCGAACAACTCTCGCAAGAACACAACGATAATATGGTTCGTTCGGTGACCTTCTGCAATCTTTTCGACGATGCCAAGATTCCTTACAAGACCATCTTTCAACAAAAGAAGAAACAACGACAGCAACTCCCCATTACCATGTTCTTCGCTCGCAAAAAGCAGCCGTAAAGCTGTCATTGGCTGCGGAATAATTTCCTCTGGAGTCTATACACATCATCAACACCTCATTCAAGGTAAGTTTACCTATCACGTTCATATAAATTTACGCTTGCATGCTGTTATTTATAATGTAAAGGGTGGTTTTTTAACAGTGCAGGGAGGGTTTATACATTAAAGGTAAAAATAAATGTAAAATAGCTATGTATATGAGTATATTACATCATCATCACCTCATTCACAGTAAGTTTACCTATCACTTTCATAAAAATTTATGCTTGCTTGCTGTTATTAATAATGTAAAGGGTGGTTTTTTAACAGTGCAGGAAGGGTTTATACAGTAAAGGTAAAAATAAATGTAAAATATCTATGTATATAGAGTGATCCTACTTCGCGGACATTTACCTATCGCGGCCAGTCCCGGAACCAAACCCTCGCGATAAACGAGGGATTACTGTATATGGTATACCTCACCTAACGTCGTTAATTGGTTCCAGGAGAGAGGACTTAAGTCGAAACACGACTTAAATCAAATTAGCTTGTCTCTAGGCTAGCCTAGATATACAGATTTACTGTAGTAGTAGTATAGTTGGGTGGGATATGCCTCTTGCAACAGCTCCCAAGTCTTCGTTTTGCTTTGCTAAATTGTTTGTGCAGTTTTTATTATTTGATTTCTTTTTCTACAAATTCTTTTTATAAATTTTTTTCTTTCTTTGACGTCTTTTTCACTACATTATCTAAATAACAATATATTAGCAATTATTTCAATTTTCTTTTCTATGTATGGTTGTGCTAAAAAACTATATTCTGTTCTTATTTGTGCATATGCTTCACAAAATAGTAGAAAATGTTCCAGGCTCTCTTCACATCGTTCACACGTTGGGCAGGTAGTATCTTAATTTTTAAATTTATGTACAGTAAACAAACTAATGAACTGTATTATGCAGTTGGCAACAGGCTTAGCATAGTGGCCAGTGTTGCCAGATAAAGCAGATGTTTTTATTTTCAAATGTATGGTACATTTTAAGATATATATTAATTACAAGATGGTAGTACTGAATTTAAATAAAAGTGTACTTCATCTTTAAGATACTTGAAAAAAATTACCAGCTTACATGTATGTTTTTTATATTTATCATTTCTCTCATTTATGTATTCTGGCAACACTGAAGGTGGCAGTGAGTAAGAGGCTGCATACGTTTTGTCACTCTTCCGTATCAGCTGATGCACCCTCACATGCTATTTCCCTAACAATATTATATTAAAAATAACTTTCTGTTTGTTCTTAAAGCTTTTATTCAATTTTTTTCATAATATCCGATTGCATTAAGCTGTAGAAAAGGAGTAGGATGCTTGAGAACGAACCAGCACTGCCAGGTCAAGCTGTCAAAAATTCCCTAGATCTGCTTACAAAATTTCCCTATTTGGCTCAAAATATCTCCATTATAGATACATATACAAGGCTATATACATTTCAATTTCTTCATCTCAATTACCACACAGAGTAAAAATATAAAGAATTAGAATAATAATAGCTAGTTCTCCAGAATTTCCCTCTTTCTCTTTCGGATTTTCTCTAGATTTTAGTTTTAGTGAATTTTCATGTTTCTTCCCTGTTTCCTTGTACCCACCTGAATTTCCCTAAAACAAGGAAATTTCCCTGTATCTGGCAGCCTATGAACGAACCTCTATCGGCAAACGTTTTGCTACTTCCGTATCAGCTGATGCACCCTCACACGCTAGTTCCCTGACAATATTATATTAAAAATAACTTTGCTGTTTGTTCTTAATGCTTTTTTTCAATCAGGTGCCATGGGGGCAAAATATAAGGTCACAAATGAATGCGAATGAGAGTCCAATAAAGAGACATAAACCATGCATAAACTAATCAATTCAAAACAATAGCGGTTTTGCGGGAGTGACGAGTGACGACGCTTAACGGTAGATATTGGAACTACTGTACGTATTTTAATAAGATTTTATATGCATTTATTCTTAGTTATTGTACAATAACATGATTTTATGTGCTTTTGTTTTTATTTTTAGCAATGGAATCCATATCCTCGAACAAAGAAAGTCCTTTTCGATAAATGCAAATGCCTGCTGCATTCTTATTCTTATTCGTATTCTTATTATTATTATCATTATTATTATTATTATTATTATTATTATCATTACCAATATTATTATGACGAGTGACGACGCCTAACGGTAGATATTGGAACTACTGTACGTATTTTAATAAGATTTTATATGCTTTTATTCTTATTAATTGTACAATAATATGATTTTATGTGCTTTTTTTTTATTTATTGTAGAGTAACATGATTTCATGTGCTTTTAATGGTTTTCTAGTGATATTATGATTCCAATATTTGAAGCGGACAGACGTAAAGTTGATTATAATGACAAACTTTATTATTATTTATTTTTTCAATTTTTCCATATATTTTTTTGAAAACCGACGTATAATCGAGAACGACTTAAGCCGAGGTATACCTGTATATATGTACAGTAATCCCTCGTTGATTGCGGGTGTTACGTTTCGGGACCACTCGCGATAGGTGAAAATCCGCAAAGTAGCAGCACCATATTTATTATTACCTTTATAAACCGTGAATAACCTATACGTAGAATTTCAATTCCCAATCTCATTCGGGTCATACAATAACCAAATAAGCACATTACATATGTGAAAATATGAATCATTTTTTTTTTACCCCGACCGGGTAGCGCCTTGACTTAGTAATTACAAGTCCTAGGTTCGAGTCCCGGTTGGGGTAAAAAAATTATTCATGTTTTCACATATGTAATGTGCTTATTTGGTTATTGTATGACCCCAATGAGAATTGGGAATTGAATTAAAAGCGAAAATGAAGACACGGGTGAGGTTGGGGAATCTGTAATATGAACATAGTGGCATTCGGATAGAATGCGTTCATTCCTAAGTATAGCAGATATAAGCTATAAGGTTGGACTCCTTTTAACCTTCTGTGGTGTGTAGTTGGTAGCGCCTTGACTTAGTAATTACAAGTCCTAGGTTCGAGTCCCGGTTGGGGTAAAAAAATTATTCATGTTTTCACATATGTAATGTGCTTATTTGGTTATTGTATGACCCCAATGAGATTGGAAATTGAATTAAAAGCGAAAATGAAGCCACGGGTGAGGTTGGGGAATCTGTAATATGAACATAGTGGCAATCAGATAGAATGCGTTCATTCCTAAGTATAGCAGATATAAGCTATAAGGTTGGACTCCTTTTAACCTTCTGTAGTGTGTAGTTGGTAGCGACTTGACTTAGTAATTACAAGTCCTAAGTTCAAGTCCCGGTCGGGGTAAAAAAATGATTCATATATATATATATATATATATATATATATATATATATATATATATATATATATATATATATATATATATATATATATATATATATATATATATATATATATATATATATATATATATATATATATATATATATATATATATATATATATATATATATATATATATATATATATATATATATATATATATATATATATATATATATATATATATATATATATATATATATATATATATATATATATATATATATATAATTGCATCAATGACAACCTGAGGTCTAAAGGTTTGTTGGGTGATGAGGTATAGGACAGGGAACATATGGAGAACACTGGCCAGAAACATCAACACCACATAAAAGTGGGAAAAGATGTAGACGAAGAAGAAGAAGAAGAAGAAGAAGAAGAAGAAGTATATATATATATATATATATATATATATATATATATATATATATATATATATATATATATATATATATATATATATATATATATATATATATAGAGAGAGAGAGAGAGAGAGAGAGAGAGAGAGAGAGAGAGAGAGAGATAATGACTTTATTTATTTATTTATGCAACTGGTTACTTGAGGGAATTAAATTTAATGTATTTACAAAATTATCAAATACACACCCGTAAATATGATTATCGTGCAAAAAAGTTTATCGAGTGTAGCAAAAGAATACGTCGTTACGCGACATTAGACTGAGAAGAAAAAGAAGAGTCACTCAGTTCATTCTCGTATGCCATATTGTTTCTCATGCTCTTTCGCTCATTCATTGGTTTCGCTCATTCGCTTGCTATTGACCTGAACTATGCCTTCCAAGCAAATAGGTGATTCTTCTGATAGCAGTGCTGCAAAGAAAAGGAAAGTCATCACTGGAAATTAAAGTAGAAATGATAAAACTTAGAAAAGGGAAAAACTGCTATGAACATTTGCCACTCATTGGGCTTAGTCCGTTCGACCGTGGCAACGATCATTAAGGATAAAAATCACATCCTTTCACATGTGAAAGCTTCTGCTCCTATGATGTCCACTGTGATTACTAAGCAGTGTAGTGGCCTTATGATTGAAATGGAAAGGTTATTAGTGCTTTGGTTGGATGACTAGCAACAACTGCATATCCCAGTGAGCCTCATGTTGAGACAGGAAAAAGCTAAAAAACTGTTCGATGCTATGAAAAGGAAAAAGGTGGAAGAGAGTGAAAGAGAAGAGTGTGTGGCCAGTAGTGGTTGGTTTATGCATTTTAACACATGTGCTAATTTGCCTAACTTAAAGGTGCAAGGTGAAGCTGCTAGTGTTGATGAAAAAAAAGCAAAAGTTTCCCTGTTTATTAGCAGAAATAATTAAGGAGGGAGGTTATGTTGCCAAACAAGTATTTAATGTGGATAAGTCTGGCTTGTTCTACGAGCATATGGCTAATCGTACATACATTACAAAGGAGGAGAAGACAGCACCAGGCCATAGAGTCAGCAAAGAGAGATTGACTTTGCTTTTGGGGGTTAATGCTGCTGGAGACTTTAAACTGAAGTCCATGTTGGTGAACTTGGCAGAAAATCCAAGGGCAATAAAGGGCATTTGGCAGGGTCAACTGGCAGTCATATAAAAGTCAAACAAGAAGATTTGGATAACCCTTTTGATATTTGAGGAATGGTTCAGCAACCATATAGTCCCTGAAAAAGAGAAGTACTGTGCTTCCAAGGGTATGCCCTATAAGTGCTGGACAATGCCCCTGGTCAACCTCCCCATTTGGATGACTTTCATCCTAACTTAAAGGTAGTTTACCTTCCAACTAATACTACTTCTCTGTTACAGCCAATGGATGAGGGGGTCATTGCCTCTTTCAAGGCCTACTACCTCAAAAGGACAATTGCTTGGGAGGAAGTTATGCATATGAACTTGAATGGGGTATGGAAAAAACTGTTCCCCCAGGTTGTGAATGACTTCCATGGTTTTGAGGAGACAGCTGAGGTTGTCACCAAGAACGCTGATGCCCTGAATAAGGAGCTCAAGTTGGAGTTGGGGCCTGATGATGTAAGCTGCTGGAATCTCAAGGAGAGGAGTTTTCTGCTGAGGACCTCATTCAGCTGTTGAAGCAGCTGGTTGAAGAGGAGGAAGAAATAATAAGCCAAGAGCCCAAGAGATTCACAAGCAGGGAATAGGAAAAATCTTTTGCCCAGATAAAGGATGGGTTGGCAAAACTGGAGGCTCTGGATGCCAACACTGCTAGATACACTAAGGTCGCCAGCAGAGTCATGGATTGCCTGTGGCATTACAAGGAAATTTGGGAGGAGAAGCAGAGAGCATGCTTCCAGACTCGCCTCGACCAATTCTTCGTAAAGGTAGTGCCCCCACCAACAGATCCTGTACCCTCTACCTAAACTGCCTTTTTAGACACACCTGCCCCAGTATCTCCATCATCTGCTGGAAGTTCTTTTGCCCCTCAAGACTCATCTGCCCCAGTTTCTTCAGCACCTGCCTCTCAAGCTTCCTTCTCTTTATAAGCCTGTCTGTCTCTCCCTCCATTACAATGCCCCTTTCAGTGTGCAAGCCAACCACACGAGTAAAGGTTAGCAATACTGTATGGTGTACTTCTACTATTTTTATGTCTTAGATTACACACCAGTAGTAGGTTGGCTCATGGCACCAGCCACCCATTGCAATACTACAGCTGAAGGTTTTTTGAACTTATATAGGTCTGTCCAGGACAGTTCGATGTTAAGTCTTCCTTCAGTTACGGTTCTTTTTCTATGCCTACAGCTATACTGAATATTCTTGGATATTCATTACACATCTTTTATTACCCCTTCACATCTGACAAGTCATTACACTCTCCATCTCTGTTTCTCTTTATGTATTTTTCGTGCCCAGGCCCGTTGAGGGCTGTTTTATTTTATTATTTTTTGGCCCATCCTGCTGTCACAATCTTAAAAAATAATAATAAAAAAAAAATAAAGGTTAGCAATACTGTAAAGTGTACGTTTACTATTTTCATGTCTTAAAGTACAAGAATAAAGATAAGAAATACCGTATAGTGTACGTTTATTATTTTTATGTCATAGGTTACATGAATAAAGGTACGCAATACTATATAGTGTACTTCTACTATTTTTGTCTTAGATTACACAAGTAAATGTATGCAATACTCTATAGAGTACTCTTACTATTTTTATGTCTTAGATTACACGAGTACAGGTAAGCAATACTGTATAGTGTATTTTTACTATTATTATGTCTTAGACTACACAAGTAAAGGTAAGCAATACGGTATGGTGTACTTTTACTATTTTTATGTCTCAGATTACACAAGTAAAGATAAGAAATACTGTATAGTGTACTTTTACTATTTTTATGTCTTAGATTATTTTTCTATGTATTAGATTATTTTTAGCATAGGTGGGGGACCTAGGTTAGTATTTAGGTGTGTTCTGACTTACGATGAAAATCAGGTTACGACAGGTGTCAGGAAGAGAACCCCATCGTAAATCAAGTACCCCTTATAGAACTAAATAAAATATAGACAAAATTCAAATTCACTCTACCTGTATGGAGGAGAGTTGATCATGTAAGTGGGAGGTGGTGTGGTTGGGAAGGGGAGAGGTGGCATTGTTTACTTATAACTTTCCCTCCCTTTGCAGCATCAACTCCCTTCATTGCCTCTTTATGTTTGAGAAAAATACAGACCACTGATTTTAGCAAACTGTACTGATTGACAAGATCTCAGATAGGAACACTGTTTTCATATTTGGCTATGATATCTTTTTTATCCTCTGTCATTGCTCCAACAACTTTTATTTTCACTTCAAAATTGTCAGTCTTCCAGTGCCTAGTTCAAGCATTATGCTAATTGCAATCACCACATTGACTGAAACAATTCTTCTATTTTAGTAAGAAGTAAGGATATTATTACTAGAAACTTCTTGGAATCTGCACTAATATATATATATTTTTTTTGTAACTGAGCATCGAAATACAGTAGTATATTAAGTCATGGTTTATTTGTAATTGATCCCATATTATCAAGCATGCTTCATTCAAGTTTGAGAAGTAATTTTGGCAATAACATAATATTCTTAGTTATTTAAAATTAAATTATTTATACTACTATATTTGTTATCAAATTGTTCTAATTATTATTATTATTATTATTATTATTATTATTATCATCATTATTATTGTTGTTTATATCTTTTATTGATTATCATTAATATTATTGTACCAGTATTGTTATCTGTCTACAATTACTATCATTATATTATTATCATTGTAAAAATATTAATGTTAGTATTTTTAATATTATCATTATTACTACTATTGTTTTTGATGATAATTGTCTATATTATTCCTATAATTACTGTAGTCGTTATTACTGTATTGTTGTTATTGTTATTGTTGTAAGTATTATTATTATTATTATTATTATTATTATTATTAGTATTATTAATGTTGGTCTGTTTTTTGTTGTTCGTATTATTGTTACTATCTTTATCATTTTAATCTTTCCCTTCTCCTCTCACTATTGACAGCATATTAATTACCTAAGATAAAACCTTGCCTTGCCCATGTTGGAATATACGAAAACCTTCTACTTGTATTGCTATTGTCAATTAACTGATTTCCTTTGTTGATTTGCTAATTTTTTTTTTATTTCCTGCTTCTGTGTATATATATATCGTTTCATTTGTTTCTATAAATCAGATTCCTCTGAAGATGAGTGGTAGATAATACACTTGAAAGTACTAAGGATCTCAAAAAAAATTTCTTTCAATATTCTTACAGAGCCATGACCATTCATATATACAGTGCACCCTCGTCCCACGAACACCCCCCACGAACACTATTTATTAACAAATTTCGCATCGTCCCCCGAATAAACCCTAGAGTCCCGAACATGAATACACATGCACATCCGGCCTGGGCAACCTGGACAAAACTGTGAGCAACAGAGCAGTGAACATTTTAAATGACATTGTGATGTCTCATTTTAGAAAAATTTATCAGCAAAGAAAGAGACAAATTTCTCTGGATCGTTTTCTTGTGCCACTAGTCAGAGAACCACCTTCCAAAAGAGAACATAGAGAGAAAACACCAGAAATACAGCACTGTACATGAACAGTTACCTAACATTTTTACTGGAAGGGGACTCTCCTTCAAAGAAGTAGTTCTCCTCCTCCTCCACCATTATTCAAGTGCCAGCAATATTCAACCACAAAGGTATATACAAAACTGTACCATATTTTATTTCAGCTGAGTAGAATTCCTTTGCATTATTAATGTAATTTTCCTATTACAGGTGTTTTTATTCATTTTTATAC
>JAXCGZ010009733.1:82500-88116 GCA_037179515.1 Halocaridina rubra | reverse complement strand
TTATATGCATTCATTATCCTCTATTTTTGCCGTAATATCAATACTCTAGCAAAGATATTCCAGTAAAAAAAATGAAGTTCACGGTATGATATCTGGTGAAAATAACGTCTAAATTTCTTATAATTAATGTATATTAGCTTTCTTTGTTTTATTCTTTTTTTTTTTAATGGCCGGAGTAGAAGCGAGAGGGCAATGCCGAATACTTTTCAGGATGAAGTATTACTTCTACTTTAAATGAAAAAAAATAGCAACAACAAAAGCAACGGTATTAATAATAATAATAATAATAATAATAATAGTAATAATAATAATAACAATAATAATAATAACAATAATAATAATAATGGCTTTTCAGTAGATTGCGTGTACACAAAGGAATGTACTAATATAATTTAACAGAAAGTATGTGAAGAAAGTAATAACTAAAAAGTATTTTTTGTAGCAGATACACTTTCATAAGGGTGCATCGAGGCATGCTCTGCAATTATCCACACAATATTAGAAATATCTTGTGAAAAGAGCATCTGACAGGAGATAATTAAAAAATAAGATGGTAGTCAATAGGACAGACGGAGGGGTAGTGAGTGACGCTACAGGAAGCTGAGCAAAGAATAGATGACAGAATATTGAGACTTGCGTTAGTTACCATGAGTAAGGGGATCCTGCTATGGATAACACAACACGATGCTGCTTCTCTCTCTCTCTCTCTAAAAAAAAAAAAATAGCTCACTTTCCATCACATAGGCTAATTTAAAACTTTGCATAATTGGGGACGTAATTTATTTTTTTCCATATAAATCTATTTACATGAATAAGTTCTCAGAAGCATTTTACTTGCACTGAGCATAATTTACCAAATGAGGCAATTATTCATCTGGGTTGCATTAGGTTCATATCCAATTTCATGCATATTCATTTAGGGCAATTAGATGCGGTTACATCTTTATGTTTCCGAAATTAACGTTATATTTAGGGCACTCACACACATAATAGCAATAACATCAGGAGCAACAACAACAAAAACAAAATACAAAAAACAACAAAAACAAAAACAAAAACAACAGCATCAACAACAACAGTATGTGATATTTGATATAAATAATTTTACGCGCATCATTACAGTTTTAGATACCTGAAGTGTTCCTCTAAGGCCGCTCTCACACCAAAGTGGCACGTCTCACGTGGCATGCCACGTGGCACGTCAGCTGAAAACCAACATCAGGAAATATCTGAAAATCTTTCACACAGAAGTGGAGTAACACGTTCCATGTGCGACTTGCGTCGCAAGTCGCACATGGGACGTGTCACGCCACTTATGTGCGAAAGGTTTCATATATTTCCTGTTGTTGGTTTTCAACTGGCGTGCTACGTAGCATGCCACGTGTGATGTGCCACTTTGGTGTGAAAGCGGCCTAAAACTTAGCCAAACGGTGCTTTATAACTCAAAGACTCGATACTTTGACAAGAAGCAAATGAAGAAGCTTCTAAACTTTTCTTCCAATCTTTCACTAAAATCTTGTGATATTTCATTCATACATTTAGAGACTTCCAAAATACACACACACGCATTACTAATAGTGTAAATTATGGTAATCCCTAAGTAAGATTTTTGTATAGCGAGTTCAACACCGCACATGAATAACAAAGCAGATTCGAATGAAGGAATACAGTACTCTCCTACAGATTATTAGTAATCACTTTTTTTTTTCCAATACGACACATTCTAAAGTACACAGAACCAAATATCTCCACAATGTAAAGAATATTTGGTTATTATACAGACGATGTCAGCTGGACTCTGCAATATGTTTTTTCACGCTGGGATCTTAGATCAATCAGGAAAAAAGTGCGACAATCCGACTTAAAGATAACGGCACGCACAAGGCGCGAGCACACACACACTTTTATATATACATATATATATATATATATATATATATATATATATATATATATATATATATATATATATATATATAATATATATATATATATATATATATATATATATATACATACATATATATATATATATATATATATATATATATATATATATATATATATATATATATATATATATATATATATATATATATATATATATATATAGAGAGAGAGAGAGAGAGAGAGAGAGAGAGAGAGACAGACAGATGAAATAAAGCCCTTGGAATAAAATTAAAATGCTAATGATCACATGAATTACCCAAATTTTTCACAAGCATTTCAATATAATGTTCATTTAACCAAAGAAGCTCAAATTCAAATGACACACACACACACACACGTACACGTATATAATATATAAGAGAAGACATATACCAAAAAGATCTTTAAATCCTTAAAGGCTTTATAAAATTACAAAACCAAATGCAGTGATGGAGTAAACATACTCCAGCCCTACAAACAAGGTGTAAGCACAAATGCAAGCACACACATAAACACACACACACACACACACACACCAACATGCAATTACGACGAGAGATCCTGAAATCAATACACTCCATATAATAACAACGAGTAGGTAAGTTCTTGGAAGATGGTATGACTGAAATTGAAGTAATCTTATTGATGGAAGATATTCCTATTATCCCAATTATTTCATACCTCGTTTCAGTGTGAGCAGCTCTATGAAATGTGATATCGTGTGTGTGAGAGAGAGAGAGAGAGAGAGAGAGAGAGAGAGAGAGAGAGAGAGAGAGAGAGAGAGAGAGAGAGAGAGAGAGAGAGATAAAACGATTTCTCGTGAAGAAAAATATTTTTTAAAATAGGTTTTTTTTTCGTTGCTTTAGGCTGACATTGGAAATTATAACTGAAGAAAACTAAAATAAAGGAAATTAAAACTATCGATGTAATAGGTTAAGTGATGCAAAAACTACTCTAATTATCATCAATTGCTTTTGGGGTATATCCTTTAATGCTTGAAAAATGTTCAGTAATAATAATAATAATAATAATAACAATAATAATAATAACAATAATAATAACAATAATAATAATAATAATAATAATGATATTGATAATAATAATAATAATAATAATAATAATA
Source organism: Halocaridina rubra (assembly GCA_037179515.1). Lineage (NCBI taxonomy): Eukaryota > Metazoa > Arthropoda > Malacostraca > Decapoda > Atyidae > Halocaridina > Halocaridina rubra. The sequence goes on along the minus strand of JAXCGZ010009733.1, from coordinate 85,064 downwards.
ATAATAATAATAATAATAATAATGATATTGATAATAATAATAATAATAATAATAATAATAATAATAATAATAATGATTTTGATCATATAATGGTAGTAATAATTAATCCTACCTTTAAAGATTTAAATTATAGCGCCTTTTTAAACAGTGCCTAATTGGTATAATCTTTTCATAGAAGGAGGAGAAACAGGGTTCAAAGCAGATCATTGGCTCAATTAGTATAATTATAAAATTGTCTACATTGAAGAGTGTCTTCTTTTATATTTAGTCACTTTCAATATGGGCTGATAATAGGGTCTTATAAAATGGTTGCAAATCTTTGACCGATATTTTAAACAGAGAAAATTTGTGACTTACCTGTCAGTGAATAATGTCACCAGCAATTGATAATAATAATAATAATAATAATAATAATAATAATAATAATAATAATAATGATAATAATAATAATAATAATCATCATTATCCAAATATATATCTTCTGCTGTCTGGTTTCGAACCTGAGACTTGGAGAACATAAATCCGCGAGTTACTGTGCAAAGCCAGAGCATAGCAATAGCAAATTGAAACCTCTGCTGATGTTTGAGAATACCAGAAAGAAGGTACTGTACCATCGAACAATGAACTTTTACCGTTCTGTTATTCCACCAGTGACCAGCGCACACATTGCATTATCTTCCAGTATAGTACATGAGATTACAGGTACAGCGCTAGCGCACTCACACACAAACTAACAGCAACAACACATATCGAAGAGAGAGGGGGATATATATATATATATATATATATATATATATATATATATATATATATATATATATATATATATATATATAGAGAGAGAGAGAGAGAGAGAGAGAGAGAGAGAGAGAGAGAGAGAGATATTATTTTTTTTTTTATTTTATTAATTTATTGCGCCAAGGCGTCAGACATTACATGAGTTCATACAAATAATGCTTCAAATGGATATAAAATCAAGAATTGAACATGGTTTACAGGGAGGTGTACATATTGATAAAACATTGCTGCATACTAACACACAACTCACAGAATGGCAGCACAGAGTACATTATATGCAAAAGTAAAGCTCAGAGAAACGCAGAATGCACAAACAGAATTATATAGCAACATACAGAAAATATATGTATAATTCAATATAATTAATGGCCACCAAAGTGAGGAAAACGAGCAAGAATAACATCAAGGTTGTCATCATTAAGTAAAAATGAGCAGATCTGTATTAAGTTCTGACCTCGTGGTAAAACATCTCTCACTGCGGGGCACTGAAGACAATAGTGGTCAAGAGTGTTAGCATTAGTTCGGTCGCATAATTTACAGGAGGTGTACTGTGGCAGAGAGAGAATATTAATTATCTTCATACCAGAATGAACAGCATGTAACATTTACCTATTAAGGAATCTACCATAAATAAAAAGAGATGGAGGGGTGATTATTGTACATACTTGATTAAAGCACAAAAGGAGAGCTAATTAATCACGTGTAAATGGTTTGCCGTGTCCTTTACACATGCCAGTACAAAAGGAAGAATAATGTGCAATACGTTGAGATTTTTGGAGTCAAATTATTAAATTCATAGTCATGATTTCGCCCTTCTGAAGTATTTCTGAAATGTATTGTTTTTCTAGTCTTTAAAATTTGGTATTTATCTGGATGACTGATAGATAGAAACATTGGATATATATAAAGTCAGATCAAGATAGATACAAGAGATTCGGAGAAGGATCATATATATATATAAATATATATATATATATATATATATATATATATATATATATATATATATATATATATATATATATATATATATATATATATATATATGTTGAACAGTAAGAATTAACCCATTGTAGGGTATTATAATTTGTATGGGCAGTTGCAAACCTGACTAAATTTAACAACTGGGTGAGAGGGTAATTGTTCACTTACCTTTTCGTTGAAAATGTGTTCCAAGTGTACATAAAATGTACTTAGGGAGACCAAAATTTCGAGAGAGAGAGAAATACGTTTTCTCTTTTTCCCTGATGACTAACTTTCTACGTAGATTTTTTTGTTTAATATTAGCGAGTCACACACACAAACACACACGCACAAACGTTACTCGGGTTGCGAGCATGAGAGCATGGATTTGTGAGTGTTCGATGAATTTAGTGCTTCTCAAGGGTATATTAAATGTACCTCCTGGGGGTGAGAAAAACGTTTTTTTCCTAACGATAACTGACAATTCTACACCAAACGTTTGAAAGTAATAAGTAAGTCATGACATTTAAACAAAAGAGAAACGTTTCAACTGAACTACAATGGATTACCCCCCCCCCCTATTTTTCTTTAAAAGACCTCGTTATTCCTTATAGTATCGGCGAACAGCATTGCATCGTTTGATATCGGCTAAACAAAAAAACAGGCTAACAACGGAACAATTATTGAGAATATTACTGTCATTTATGAATACATTGGAAGACTTCTCCAATACTGGATTTTACTGTCACTTTTGTTGATCTCGTAAATTTAGTTATTGGTGAAGCACCTGGACGTATAACTAT
>JAXCGZ010009733.1:75000-77500 GCA_037179515.1 Halocaridina rubra | reverse complement strand
TCTTGTTGCCTCAGAAACGGCCAAGATTATATTTTTCACCTGAATATTATATGCAGATCATGTGTGACATATAATTAACATTGTCGAAAAAACAAGCATTTTTTTTCATGCCACACTAAATATTCATAAATTCATCTCAAAGGTAAATAATTTCAAAAGATGCTTGACTTATATATATATATATATATATATATATATATATATATATATATATATATATATATATATATATATATATATATATATATATATATATATATATATACTGAAGAGGGGATTTCCAGTCCCCTCGCTCAGCCCCATTTAGTTGACTCTTAAGACACGCAGGGGAACAAAGAGGAAGTATTCTAGCCCCTCTTCCTCAGGGTGAATGAGAAACAGAATTCTTATAAAAAAATAGGAAACTCTGCGATTATGGAGACGAGTGAAGATTCGCATCATCTATACAACATATATGAGCTATAAAAACTAAATATTACAGTGCGTACGGGTACTCAACTTGCTGTTTAAACGGGAAGGGATGAGGATTGTAGTTCCCCATCTCTTACTTTTAAACAGACTCAGTAATATATAACAGTATATATGTATGATTAATACACGACAAGGGTTCTAAATTGTAGTGTTTTTCTTAACTTCGCAGGCGATTATGACTCTCTGCTTACTAAGAGATTTGTGAATATTGTATTAAGGCATGCACACTTGGGTATGTAAGTCTGTCCGTGCATGGGACAGCGTGTATGTGTGAAACTTCTTGGTAACTTGAGTATTTTCTAGTCGTTCAAATATAACGCTATTATAAATGTTTACAGAATTATCTCTTGACTATCTTCCATGTTCTTGGCTTATAATAATAATAATAATAATAATAATAATAATAATAATAATAATAATAATAATAATAATGATAATAATAACAATAATAATAATAATTATGATGATGATGATGATGATAATAATAATAATAATGATAATAACAATTATAAAAATAATAATAATAATAATAATTATAATAATAATAATAATAATAAATATAATGTGCCTATATTGCATTCAGGAATATATGGCCGACGTAACAAAAAAAAAATATTGATCATCACTCTCGTAAGAAAAAAAAAAGCATTCTTGCATACATATATAGGTACAGGCTCCGTGCGTGCGTGTGTGTGTGTGTGTGTGTGTGAGAGAGAGAGAGAGAGAGAGAGAGAGAGAGAGAGAGAGAGAGAGAGAGAGATAATGAATATTTCAACAAAAGGGAAAGAGGAAACGCGGCAACCATAAAAGAGAAAAATTCTGAGCTTTTGGGTATTATAGAGGATTGATGCGTCAAGGCATAAAATGGGGACAACAAAGGACCTGCAAAGGAAGGGATTTCCAAGGTAGCGACGCAATTTTCACACACACACACACAGAAAATTATGAAGTATTTGCTTCAGATATTAAGGTACGTGATTTCTGGGATGAGAAATAGGTGTAAAGATTAATTTTCCATGTTGGAAGGGGGGGGGGAAGAATTCCGAAGTCGTATAGTTTACAAAATTAAGAGTAATTTATAAGTAGACATGTAATTGAACTAATAAGTAAGAGGGTAATACATACAGTTAAAATAAATATAGCTTTCCTAGAAAAATAAAAATACTGTAATAATTTTTTAACAACAAAAATGTTAATAATAAATTCGTGATTAAGAAAGCTCTTATTTCCATAAATCAGGATTATTAGGGGCTCTTTCTTTTTCTCAAGCAATCGTACAACACACACAAACACATAATTTTATATATATATATATATATATATATATATATATATATATATATATATATATATATATATATATATATATATATATATATATATATACATATAGCTACTTTGAGGGTACTTTTACCTAAAGAACGTACCAATGGCTCTCCTCGTAAGACGCGAATTTTCATTATTTGTTTTGTTTTTGTTTTACTGAATGATTTGAATCCAATGACGTAACTGTGGGAGTATTTCTGTACTCACACCAGATCAGTCATAACGATCCAAAATCTAGTTCTTATGAGAACACACATAACTAGCATAGTAGCCCCTGCTAACTCAGCAAGCTCAACGAGTACACCATTATATATGGGCAAAGGAGGGCCATTATCTTCCGAAGTTTAAGTTTCAGTGGACGTAAAATTGCTGGCTAGGCGAGTCTCCAGGCAAATAAGAAATTCAAATCTTTTATTGAATACTCCACGAATATAAAGAAGACACTCCATCTCCTTTGAGAGCAAAAGAAGACACTTTGCCTTGATTTGCACTGAAATTGGAGAGGGCAGCGTCAAGAGCAATACAGCCACGCACCAAGAAATGGCCAAGTATATTTATCGTAACAACATAAAATACAGTATCTAAGATTTTCTGTATCTACTTACTGGAAATGAGCAACGAATATTGTAATCATTAAGTGTGTGTGTGTGTGTATATTATATATATATATATATATATATATATATATATATATATATATATA
>JAXCGZ010009733.1:32500-62500 GCA_037179515.1 Halocaridina rubra | reverse complement strand
CCTTCTCTTCCTATTTTTATCACTTTTCCTTCTCTTCCAAATTACCCTTTTTCATCCTTAACTTTTTATCATTTTTTTTCCTATTTTATTACTCTACGACTCAAGTAACTCAATCCCAACAACTCTTTTCCCATATGACAGATAAAGAAAACATGTGAGAAACAGACTTTTAAACATAATAGCAACACTATTCATAACAGATAGACAGAGATACGTATATAGAAAAATATAGATATATAATTATAGACAGATAGGTAAACAGACAGAGGTAGCTAGATGGAAGGAGAGATAAACACAAAAGAAAACTCAAAGAATACCAAAAATTCCTTTTGAATCTGGACGTTCAGTATCCTTTTCCGGCAATAAAACCGAGGAGAGCTTAACAAACGCTCTGCTCAGCATATATACGGGAAAACGAGGTCTGGGCTCGAGAGAGAGACTCAGTTTAGTAGCCTAGGAAAACACAAATATACAAACAGAGAACCACTTCTAAGGCAATGCACTAGATTTACCAGACAGGTCTCTGTGCTCGAGGGAAAATCCAAGCAAGAGAGGAAATCTCCTTTTCAAGAACGGATTTCATAATATTTAAGAGGAAACGGAATCAAGAGGAGGAGCAGTAGAGAAAAAGAAAAAGAAACGGACGAGGAGGAGGAGGTAGATATCAAGATGTAAAAAAAAAAGGAGGAAAAAAGTAGATAAAGGAAGCGAAGGAGAAAAATATTAAGAAGGGAAGTAGAAAAACAAGAAGAAAGGAAGAAAAAAGAAGAAAAAAGGAAGAAATAAGAAAGAAAAAAGAAAAAAGAAGAAAGAAGAAAAAGGAGAAGAAAAAAGAAGGAAAAAGAAGAAAAAAGGAGAAGGAATAAAAAGAGGAAAAAGAATAAGAAAAAAGAAGAAAATAATTAAAAAACGAAAAAGGAAAAGAAGAAAAGAGGAAGAAAAAAGATAGAAAAGGGAAGAAGACAAGATAGGCAGAAAAAAAAAGAAGAAAGGAGAAAAAGACGAAGAAAAAAAGAAGAAAAAGAAAGAGAAGAAAAAGGAAGAAAAAAGGAAGAAGAAAAAATGAAGAAAAAGGAAGAAAAAAAGAAGGAAACAAGATGAAATAAATTAAGAAGAAGAAGATGAAGAAGGAGAAGTATTGATTAAGGTATCAAATCTCACACAAATAGCTAGATTTGAAATTAATATTATGATAAAAACGCTCGATATGTGTGATGATTAATTGGAAAAAAAATTCTTGTAATAAACAACACAACCTCAAACTCAACTTGAATATTATCGGTACTATGTAAATAAAAGTATCATAAATCAAACTTTAATATAAGGAGTATTATTGTAAACAGGAACATCACTCTCACAACAAAAGCAATATTATCATTTAAACCTCAGTCTGTATAATATGAATCCAAATTTTATCAATAACGCGATGTGCATGGTGACTAATATATAAATATGGTTTTCTTGCAAGCAATTATACTAATTCTCAACAAAGTGACTTTATCATATAAGATTCCTTCAGGAGAATATATGTTAACATTTTAGAAATAATACTACTTTTTTATTATAATGCATGCAAAATTAGTTTCATTTCTAACAATAATACTTAATGTGATTGGTACCTTCTTATGAAGCGCTTTAATTTTGACAAGTGCGACCGTTACCCCGAGTGAATGCTCTTTCTATCCAGAGACCGAGGCGTGTCTTGAACCCAAGACCAGATGAATCATAGTAGAGAGTTACCACTCGGCAAAGGCGGCCACACAAACAACAATCCTTAATTGCAATCAAAATTGTTATAAGCTTAGACCACAATAAAAAGGGGAAAAAGGTTAGTAAGGGCACACACTCAGCGTAACGATTACATCTGCCAAAACAAGTCCTTCGTAAGAAGGCAACCGTCCTAGCCCTTAGTAGAAAAGGGAGTTCGTGACATAAAACCGAATCCATCCATCCATCCATCAAAAAAGGAAAAATAGGAACATTTCATCAAAAGCTCTTGAAATAAAAAGTAGAATTCTTGTCAACATCATTGACTCGGAATCAACGTGACTATCATTTTAGTCTCCTTCAGTACCGACGATTCGACAAACAGGGATCAGAGAGGACTCGTCCCCTTCAAAGCATAAAGAGGGATTTACACGGTCAAACGGTTCGTCGAACGCGGTTCGACAGACAAGTGTTTGAAGTGATGTTCGAACGTGTGAACGGGGTATTTGGTTGTCGAACACGTTTGTCAAACGTGTTCGACAACCAAATACCCCGTTCACACGTTCGAACATTACTTCAAACACTTGTCTGTCGAACCGCGTTCGACGAACCGTTTGACCGTGTAAATCCCCCTTAAGAGTCTGTGGTACATAATGATCACCAAGAAAACGGAAGAATAATTTCCTTATAAGAAATTCTATATATGGACAAAAATGCTTAATTAAACTGAAATTGTAACGAATAAAGAGCGTATAATATTTAGTCAGTTATTATCATTACCATCATTATAATCATCTTTATAATTAGTATAATTATGTGTGTGTATATATATATATATATATATATATATATATATATATATATATATATATATATATATATATATAGTTTTTGAAAGAAAAAAAAAAAGGTCCTAAAAACATAAAAAAAATATATATATATTAGTTTCTCTGAATATTAGCGGCCGTCTTTTAGAACTTTGGTCCTATCAGATCTGCTGAGCGAATAATATATCAGAGACAAACACTGAATCACATCCGAATCTTAAAAGCCGAGATCTCAAGTTTAAAAAGGTCAAACGCGTTCTGAGATACACTAAAGACTATACATTTGCTACTAATCAGAGTACAGTAATTACATGTACTCAATACATCTAAAAACTGTTATACTACACCATACGTAGATGGTATAAAATGCAAATATTAAAATGATTTTCAGTAAAAAAGCAAAAATCATCTCATATAAGATACAAAAGCATTATAATTAAAAGTTTGACATATATGCCATTTTACATAATTTTCATATTTAATGAGTTTTTTACCCAATAAACTTACAGCATTAAAAATCATATGCACATTCCTATGCGTAACATAACTTAAAATAAAGAAGCAATATACCAATGAATTAAACCATTTGGGCGCTTTTATCTTCAACCATTAAAACACATAATACATCAAATGTTACGTCCCACTCAATAGTAATACCAGTATAAATTCCAGGAAATGTAATAAAAAGCATTACCATTTAATATCAATGTTCTCTAAGTTCAAAGAAGTGTCAATATCTTTGATCTATCTGATCAACTGTACGAATATTATACCAGCTTCAAGTTCTGGCGTTACGTCACGGACTCCCTTTTCTACTAAGGGCTAGGACGGTTGCCTTCTTGCGAAGGACTTGTTTAGGCAGATGTAATCGCTACCCTGAGTGCATGCCCTTGCTAACCTTAGACAGTGACGGGGCGCGAACCCTCGACCTGACGCCTCAGAGTCGCGGACGCTACCGCTTGAGACACGGTGACTACATTAAACCAGCTTCAAGCAGGTAAAATATGTCTTAATAAACATCAAATCAGTCTTCCTATAGGGAAGAAATTGTGGTCGCGCAATCTATGTGAATTACAATGACAATACTGAAATACGCATCCTGGGACCGCGATAGCACAGTGGTTAGAGCACTCGATTATGATGTGACATACCAATGATCAAGCATAAGGGATTTTAACATTAATTTCCTAGTTCAAAAATGTCTCTGTCCACCCTCATAATGGGGATTGACTGTGACACGTCAAAAGACAAACAACAGACGCAACGCAATGTTGTATGAGATCAAGTCATGAATTTAGATTCGTTTGGTTTGATAAAAACAAATTTTGGCAAGTTTAGAAAAAAAAAGCAAGAATGGAGATTTTGCATCTTCAAAAGCTAATAACACTTTTTTAATCATGTCTGAGAATTTCCTGGTCGGATAATTTTCCAAAGTAATAACCATTTAAGTCAAAGAAAATGTGAGTGATAACACAAGAAGATATTTAGATAAAAGAAGAAAAAACTTAGGAATGCCTCTCTCTTTCATTTTCTAAGCATATGACAGTAGATTATACCATGACTAAATAATACAATTTAAAAAACAACCCGGTGTTGAACTTGAAGCCCTTCATTGTTACTGAACTAAACCAAGATATGAGAACATAAATGCAATAATAATGTGTAAATTCCAACAACAACAACATATCAAATATTACAGTCAAGGAGAAATGGTTCAGTTTACCTGGAAAAGAATCCATCAAATTCTTTTTCAGAGTTCTTGGTGCTGTCCTAGTTCTTCTTCCAAGAAGTAAGTTTTTTCTTTAATGAGTGTGACACCAAGAAGGGGAAAAGAAATTGCCCTCACAAGAAGAAAACAAAGCAAATAGAAGCAGAGATGGGGAGTGTTGTGACTTGTCAGATGTGAGGGGATAAGAATAGATGTGTAACGAATAAGGAAGAATATTCGGTGTATATATTGGCATAGAAAAAGAACCGTATCTGAAGGGAAGACATCATAGAACAGTCCTGGTCATTCCTATTGAGTCCAAATTATTTTCAGCCGTAGCATAGCAACGGACGGATGGTGCCAAGGGCTAACCTACTAACTGCAGTAACTCTACGACTGTATAACTTTAAAATTAGGTAACAGCAAAGTTAGACAACTCAGCGATTGCACATAGTCAACTGCGACAGATACATGACGAGTTGATAAGTGTTTCTAAAGGTGTATTCATTGGGACTGCGAACATGAAATAGCTTACCTTGTCATTTTCAGAGGAACATCGCAATTTCTAAGGCGTCAATCAAACTAGAGTAACAAGACACAAACACCAATGTAGTCCTTATTTCTTCCTTAATGTGTACGCTCTTTATATATAATGCTACAGAAAATTATTTGGCAAGCAAATTAACTTCATAGAAATATTAAACGATATTTTTAGTATAGTGTTAAGGAAATAAACATGACTCAGCATTTGTGAACATTTGAGGTGGTTCAAACAAAGCATCACCATATGTGTACATTTAAGGCTGTTCAAACAAAGCATTATTTTCCTTAAATTAAAAATAAAGTACTGGTTTTCAATTCTATTTTCATATGAATGAATATAATTTTTATATGAAACACATACCAATTCTGGACCTCTATTTTTCGTGATTATTCAGTATTTTACTTGCTATCGTTTAATTATTGGCTTTTATTTATATAAAAAAAGAAGGAGAGAGGAGATATTTCCCCTAATAAACTAAAAGAAATTAACTTATTTCCTTGAGTGTTTGATGCAAGGCATTAGGTAAATTGTGCAATAATATGCCTTGGTTTACCTTGCGCAAGTCAATTGCAATAATAATAGGCACTAATTTGGGCAATTTAGAAGCTCAGAGCTATTACACCTAAATGCACATTCAGATCATTATGATAATTAATATTCAGATCATTATGACCATTAATTTCCGCGTAATGTTGGGATATTATGTAAATTGCAGAACTCCCGCTTTTGACTGAAAACGATCATTAAAGGTATACTTCATAGACAAATTTTGTTCCCGTCATTTTCTAATAAATGACATATATTTAAAAAACACTTGTGATAATAATAAATTATAAGCTAATAAATTATAAGCTAGTTATTTCCCACTCTTTAACTACAAACAAGATACTGTTCAAAACCTGAATTCGAGCATAAAATACTCTATCACTAACCGAACACCTTTACCTTTAAACTCCCTACGCCTTCTACATGAACAGGAATTATAACCTGAGGGATTCCACGAAAATTTCCCACATAGCTCTAGAAACGGTTAGGATGACTATCCACTTCAGATACTTAGGGAGCGATCCAAGGAACATCCACTGATATGATCACTCATCAGCTTAACTAATAATATCTGCCAAAGACAAATAGTCCTAGCACAATCGCTGAACAAAATGATCAAGGATTGTAGGCATAGCGCTCCTTTGAAAGAATAAAACTGATTTGTATTTAAAGAAGAGACAAGAAGCTTATAGTGTCCGATCTTTTAGTGTAACTACTAGTCTTAGATATTGCTTGAATCTTCCTTCTTATTTAATAAAAAGGAAGGTAAATACTAAATTTTATGCAATTTTACTGAAAAGTACACTGTTTTACATATTAAATGTGGATCCACAGTTCTAAGCATGCCAAATTTTGTTGCTTTCTCGACATTTTTATATCCTGATGGTGACTCCGCAGAAGAATATCGAAGCGGTGATTATATGACATTAGTGAGTAACAAAGATCGAAAATAATTTTAGAATCGTAATGCCACGGAAACAGTCTGTACACTTGATTCCTGAATGGCTGAGAGTTAATCTGTTTAAGAATGACAAGTGATTTGAAAAATTAAAATCATACCGTGATAAAGAGCCGAATCCAGTGGTTTTTAACCTTTTCGTGCCCATGGCCCACTTTTGGCATCCATAAATACTTATGGCCCACTGCTCTTCATAATTGACCGATGATAATAAAATCATTATAATGCATATTGAAAGCACTTTGAATTCTACTCTTTCATTTAATTATATTCACTCTTAATATATCATTTGCATTGTTATCCAAACTCAAATGACACTTATTCATTTATGGAATTAAGTTTTATTAATGTGCATGGCCCCCCGAGAACTATTCTTGGGCCACAGGTAGAATACAACTGGCTTAATCTTACCCATAGTTTCTTATTGGACTTCTGGAATCTCTCACCTTACTCCTATCAACTCAAGAATGCTTCTCAAGAGACTCCCTAACTTTATATATAAAGTAATTAGTATGTATATATATATATTATATATATATATATATATATATATATATATATATATACTTTGCCAGAATTACTAAAGAATCACTTGTGGCGTTCGTTGAGTGTTAGTTCCTGTAGTGTAAGTACACCATTGAATGTACAAAAACATTAGAGGTAGAAATATTTCAATGGCTAAGGCTAATGTAAAGATAAACAAGTTCTTCTCCCTCTTCTACACCAAAAGAAAGATCAAATAAGTGAAAAAGACAATAAAGAATCTCTACACGTGTAAGGCCTCGTAGAGATGCGACATTCGAAGGACAAGTCTTATAAGGTTAACAATTATTGCTCTCACTTCAAAAGGAATACCTTTGATACCATACAAGTAAGATGGTGTAGTCAGTCAGTTGGAAACATTTAAGTAATACAAATAATATATATATATATATATATATATATATATATATATATATATATATATATATATATATATATATATATATATATATATATATATATATATATATATATGAAAGAGCCAAGCCACCTTGTATTGGGGTAATAGATATACTTTGATGTTCTAAGGTACAAATATTACGGAACAATCTCATTCAAAGAGTATAGATTATATCTTTCATAGGAACAAATAAAAACAAAAAGATAAATTGCAATACCAGTAATAAAGAAATAATATAAAGTTATTACATGCACAAAAACAAAAACAAAAAAGGTACTGAGGCAGCTCATAATATGCAAAAAAAAAAATTATGCAAAAAAAATATTTTTTTTTTCAGAGGGAAAACAAGGGGAACTTAATTTTCACAAAGTATATATATAAAATATATTAAGCTTTTTCTATAATTTCAAATGATTGTGCCATTGATCACTATTTGCTCTCTCTCTCTCTCTCTCTCTCTCTCTCTCTCTCTCTCTCTCTCTCTCTCTCTCTCTCTCTCTGAAGCAAACATTAAAAACAAGTAGCGTACGCCTATTATCATGAATAATTTTCTGGAGGAGTTGGTTACCCCCACTTATCTGCCATTTCAATAATTAACCTAACAGTTAACAACCACAAAATATAGAATAATAATAATAATAATAATAATAATAATAATAATAATAATAATAATAATAATTATCATCATCATCAGCAGCAGCCTCTTTATTATTATTATTATTATTAAAATTATTCGGCCACCCCCCTTACAAGGGGGAATGAGGCATGTGCATATATATATGTATTGCTATTATTATATAAACATAAAATGGCCGGACGCACATTGCAAGAGGGAATGCCGAGTCAAAGCACACAAAAGTCTCCTATTAACGTCCAACTCAGCAATGAAAATGGTAGGATAGTGGTAGAGTAGTCTGCATCAGGGCCAGAGACACAAAAAGGACTATACATACACGTTGTCCTGCATTTATCGACATTAAACACGTGTTTTAAGTGAATTCTACACGTTTACAGCCAGGGTCGCCGAGGGGAGAACTCGTCTGCATTCTAATCACATTTGTGATGAAGTCATGAGTTCTGTACGCATGCAACTGCAATCCAGGCAATTTGAGTCATTTTAATGGCAAAGGATTCATTACGAACAAAAGAGCTCAGTCCCAGGCCTGAAATGAGGCACTCGTTTATTTTAAAAACATGAAAGACATTGCAATGCTAATGTCTTTATGACACTGCTGAAGGCTCCTTGGGGAGAGAGAGAGAGAGAGAGAGAGAGAGAGAGAGAGAGAGAGAGAGAGAGAGAGAGAGAGAGAGAGAGAGAGAGAGAGAGAGAGAGAGAGAGAGAGAGAGAGAGAGAGAGAATTTGCATTGTATAATCCTGTATACCATTTGGGCTAAGTATTAAACACATATATGTGATAAAAAAGAAAAACCAACCAACATTTATTACCTCAAAGCCCTTGATATTAGAGCAACCAGAAAGAGGGTGGGTATAACATAAACTGATTTTTATCTTTTTTTCCAGGGGAAGGAAGCTTTTAGGATATTATCTCAAGACGGGAACAATAGATGTACTTTTTTGAATAGATGTCTTACCTTAACCATAATGTGATATTTTACGGTTGAAGGAGATGACAGAAGAGGGATACAAAAAAAAAAAATTGAGGAAGGTAAAAAAAATGTTATGAAATCTATTACTTACATAACGAAGATAAATTAACAAAGGCTTAAACAAATTTAATATAGGCGATAAAAAAAAAAGATAGTTGGGGTCTCTTACACATCGTATGCGTACATACATGCCTCTATGCATACATACACAAAGAAATACATACATATATGCATACATATTTACATGCATGCGTACACATTACAATAAACTAATAACTTGAGGTATTTAAGAATTTCCGGTAGTCAAGTGGGTACACTGAAATTATGCAAAGTATTTCCTAGACGCTTACCATTGTATTCCAAGGACCATTTAGATATTTACAGCATATTACATTTAGATTAACCCTAAAAAGGTAATGATGAAAAAGGATACTTTACCAGTGTTAAGGTAACAATAATAATAATAATAATAATAATAATAATAAATAATAATAATAATAATACTAATACTAATAATAAATTATAATAATAATAATAATAATGATGATAATAAAAATAATAATGATAATAATAATAAAAATAAAAATAACAAGATCATTTTCAGTACAAATAACAGTACTAGCCTCGGCATAAGAAAAGGCACGCATGGTGCACTGTCCTGCGGCTTTGTTCCTTATACAAAAAATCTTTGACAGACATTATTTCACAGAGCACAGACAGAGAGGATGAGGGAACACTTACTTTAAGCTATATCGCATTTGAGATGAAATTTGGAGTTTTGCAAGCATTGAGATGCACTTCGGGCAATGTAAGTCAGTTTAATACGAAAAGAAATCACTAAGATCAGATGAAATTTATTTTTTTTCTATTACGTGTGACACCAGGACGAGCAAAAGAAATTGCCCTCATCGGGTCTGGGTGAGAAGAATATATAAAGTAAAAAGGCAGAGAGATGGGGAGTGTTGTGACTTGTCAGATATGATGGGATAATAAGGGATGTGTAACGAATATTAAAAATATATTCTGTGTTAATCCAAGGTCTGAAATGAGGAGCTTCATCATTTTCAAGATGTGTAAGATTCTCCAAGGTTAGTGTCTAGATGAAAGAATAGAAGACTTAAAGAGAGAGAGAGAGAGAGAGAGAGAGAGAGAGAGAGAGAGAGAGAGAGAGAGAGGAGAGAGAGAGAGAGAGAGAGAGAGAGGAGAGAGAGAGAGAGAGGAGAGAGAGAGAGAGAGAGAGAGAGAGAGAGTTTTGTTCTGGAACATCCTCTAGCCCACGCAGGTTGTCATAGTAATCATAATGGTATTTAACGGATGGTTGTGTATCAAAAGGAAGAGAACACCCATTTTATAAGACCTCTTAATATCAGAACATCCAAAAGTTAGCTATAACATAAACAAATTTCCATCTCTTTTTCAATGTATAAAAGCTTTTAGGATATTATCTCAAGGCTGAACAGTAGATATACTCTTTTTACCCAAGCGATGCCTCCTTACCTATAATGCGATATATAGCGGAAAAAGGATCTGACGTTCAAAAAGATAAGATGTTCCTAAAGATGATATTAAAGCTTTAACTCATTTAACCGAAGATAAATTCACGGGTTTTAAATGAAATATTGGTGACTAGATTACAGTGGAGTAAAAGTCTCTTACATACATTTAAACATACATACATGAACATATATACACAACATAATAGTTATAACTTCAAACATTTAGAGGGCTTCCGGTATAAAAATAGCGAATCTGAGTATCGAGGGAAATAAAATGCATAAATTTACAAGGATTTACTTCCTCAAATTTGTTCCTCGCAGTCCAGTGATCATCTACACATTTGCAGAATATTACGCTTGATTATAATTAAAAAAGAAAGTACTGCTGGAAAATGCAGAGGTTTTCCCCAGTGTAAAAGCGACTATTACTAAAAGTAATTATAATAATAGCACTACTACTACTAATATGCCTATGTACTACTACTACTACTAATATAACTACGTAGTACTGCTACTTCTACTACTACTACTACTACTACTACTACTGATAATAATACTAATAATAATAATAATAATAATAATAATAATAATAATGAAATAACAATAATTATAATAATAATAATAATAACAATAATAATAATAATAATAACTACAACGACAACAGTTATTGGACCGAATGAGTTTTCATAAGGTTATCTAGGTAAACTCCAAGGTTGGCCACACCAAAGGATACGAGTTACATCCAGCAATGAAAAATGCTAAATTACCACTGAGTCATGTACGTGATGTTAATATGAGAGTAATGGAGGTTTCTGTCATCTAGCCTCTGCCACCTTAGCAAGCATGACTACACCAATGCAAATGGCAGGATAATGGAAGAACTATTTGCACCAGGCCTGAAGCACGAGAATAGGCTTGCATACGCCTTGTCCTTCACCTTTTTTCCTAAATATAATTTTTTGGGGGGTGTTAATACCAATGTGAAAAGGCATAAACGAAGAGGGAAGAGATATCTTGAACCCTATCATATGAACTGTATCATATATGTGAAGGACAGTGGAGTTCTGCATAAGTGTGAATGCATTCCGGGCATTGTATGTCAATATAATGCCACAGGATTCATTAGGATGAAATAAGCTCAGTCCGAAACCAGAGACGAGGCAGTACAGCATTCTTAAGACATATAAGATTTTACAAGATTAATGTCTTCTTAACAAAGCTGAAACTTCTTGAAAAGAGAGAGAGAGAGAGAGAGAGAGAGAGAGAGAGAGAGAGAGAGAGAGAGAGAGAGAGAGAGAGAGAGAGAGAGAGAGAGAGAGAGAGAGAGAAGAGAGAGAGAGAGAGAGAGAGAGAGAGAGAATTCAGCTTACTCCCAACAACCCTTACATATCGGTCAGGAAATAGTGACAAATATATCATCTGAAAACTCTATTACAGACTGAGGGGGACCTGAATATTACTTTTAAATGGAAAAATCTTTTAGTGTCAGACACGTGATAGCCTCCCTATTAAAGCGTTTGAAAGTAATACTAGTCTAAAGGGCATCGTTTCAATAGCTGTCTATGGTAACTAATAATTTTGCATATTCTTATCTACATACTCTTTCACCTTCCTAATTCCTTCTTCATTTCCATCTGAACAGTGACCTAAAAAATATCATGAAAGCATAAAATTAGCATGACTGACTTCTGTCACAGATCATCTCACACAGCCGATGATGTATTAATGGAGTCTCCTGGATAATAAGATACATAACATTTTACATGTGACCTTAATAAATGAATGTTTTTAAAGTCTCTTAAATTAAATATACAGAAAACTAAAAATAACAGCAACAGATTTCAATGACCACTTCAACCTCTTAGTGTTATTGTTACAAAGGTGAGATACACAATATTTAAACGAACAGCAATATATTTCTTTGAACTCTTTGTATATATGTTAGGCAAGACCTGGATCTAAATAACTACATCTTTTTTTTTCTTCTTCTTCTTCTTTCAGTAAAGGCACAATAATTGTACAAATGACTTTTAATAGATTTTCTGGTATTAAAATATAAATGACAGCGTCTTCACATAAGAAATCCATTCAGAAACAAAGTTACCATAATCAAAGAATAGAAATTTGTTTTTTCTTTTATTGTATTATATTTCATAAATTTTTTCTTGGTAATTCCAAAATAAAATCAATAAAAGAGGTTTTACTGAAAGAATATCTCAAATGGAAATAATTTAATTTTTAAACAACTCTAAATGAGTATTGCAGTAAAGGAGGATGTCTGAAAATGTGTTTTGGATTTCAAAGAAAACTTATTTGTTTTTTTTTCTTCTAAAAAGAGTATCAATGAAGAACTAGTAACACTACAATAGTGACAAATAAATATCCGAAAGTTAAAGGTATGAAAATACAAGTATATTGTAATGTAACTAAATATATGAAAATAATAATAATCATCATCAATATCATAGGATGAAAAGAGTAAATAAGTCTTATATTATAAACAATAGATATCAATTCTTCTTCTTCTTCTTCTCAGCTTTAACCCATTTTTATATGGGGTCGCCGTTGTGAATGAGTCGTCTCCATCTATTTCTGTTCTGTGCTTCATGTTCATCAACACCCTTCCATTGCATGTCTTATCACGCCATAAAACAACAAATTGAATTATATGCTATATTATCTATTACAAATTTTCTATTACCCTATAGTACTGAAAAAAGAAGAAGAAGAAGAAGAAGAAGAAGAAGAAGAAGAAGAAGAAAAAGAAGAAGAAGAAGAAGAAGAAGAAGAAGAAGAAGAAGAGGAAGAGGAAGAGGAAGAGGAAGAGGAAGAGGAAGAAGAAGAAGAAGAAGAAGAAGAAGAAGAAGAAGAAGAAGAAGAAGAAGAAGAAGAAGAAGAAGAAGAAGACGTGGAAAAAGAATGGAAAAGAAGAAGAAGAAGTGGAAAAAGAAGAGAAGAAGAAGAAGGAGAAGAAGAAGAGAAGGAGAAGAGAAGAAAAGAAAAGAAAAGAAAAAGAAAAGAAGAAGAAGAAGAAGAAGAAGAAGAAGAAGAAGAAGAAGAAGAAGAAGAAGAAGAAGAAGAAGAAGAAGAAGAAGAAGAAGAAGAAGAAGAGACGTGGAAAAAGAATTGGAAAAGAAGAGAAGAAGTGGAAAAAGAGAGAAGAGAAGAAGGAGAAGAAGAAGAGAAGGAGAAGAAGAAGAAAAGAAAAAGAAAAAGAAAAAGAAAAAGAAAAGAAAAAGAAGAAGAAGAAGAAGAAGAAGAAGAGAAGAAGAAGAAGAAGAGAAAAGAAGAAGAAGAAGAAGAAGAAGAAGAAGAAGAAGAAGACGTGGAAAAAGAATTGGAAAAAGAAGAAGAAGAAGGGAAAAAGAAGAAGAAGAAGAGAAGGAGAAGAAGAAGAAGAAGGAGAAGAAGAAGAAAAAGAAAAGAAAAAGAAAAAGAAGAAGAAGAAGAAGAAGAAGAAGAAGAAGAAGAAGAGAAGAAGGGGGGTAACGATTGTGCGTGGGTGCAAATGTGTGCGCGTGTTTGTGTGTCCTCATCCGGCAGTACATGTGCGAACGCCCAAGTGTATTTTTGCACGTGTGTGTGCTTAAATACATGTATGTTTGTGTGTGCTTGTACGTTCGCGCGCGTGTATGTTTATATGTGTGCGTATGTGTTTGCATATTTATGTGTATATTGTTTTTGGAGTAGGACTGTGCAAAATTTAACAATAGCCATCGGAAGAGAGACGAACCACTGTGGGAATGATCAAAAGAATTTGGCAAGGTGGATATGCGAGTGTTCGTGTGCCGGAGAGTTGGTGTGTAAAAGCAACAATGATGAATTTTACTAATATTGTCACTCACATTCCCTTACTTATTTTATCGACGCTATTCTTCTCGGGATATCTCCACCAGCGACTTTGGTTCTCCAGAGAAACTGAAGTATTGCAAGAGAACGATCTACTCAACGCGTGGCTGGAGAAAGCTGGAAGCAGTCTGGAATGCCTACCTCTGAGAATACTCAGAAACATCCCTGGTTTAGGAGACAGCGTTCCAGAATTCCAGCAACAAGAAGGAGAGCTTTTGAGGACATCCATAAACGGATACAGTCAATTCCAGAAGGCTTGTTCGTTGTATGAAGCCAACTTCGACCAGTATCAAAAATGGAATGAAGTCCAAAATTCAATGTTGAATACATTCATTTCTTTGCCTCAAATGACGTTTAAGGATCCAGAAGCAGTGGCACATACCAGTGGATTGCAAGTTGCCTTACATTGCTTGGTATACCCAGTTCTGCTAGGAGCTGCCATTAGCGTAACATTACCCAAGATGGCAGCTTTCATTATGAAATACGTAAGGCTGCACCTCAACAAATTAAAAGAAGAATCTGAAAGCACTTCAGTTTATTCAACAGCCGAAACTTTCAGCTCAGAGGAACTTCATGACTCAAGTACAGACACTGAGTCATTTTATGAATGCGAACTAGAAGATACAGAGGACTACGAGTCATGCGAAGTTCAAGAAGAGAGTGCAAAAACAGAGGGACATGAGAAAGGTGAAGACAAAAGAGACATGGAAAACAACGCCATTGATGAGACTGAAAATGCTAAGTTAGTGTGTGTAGAATCGAAACATGGAAAGGAAAATATAGAATCTGGAAAAGTTCCTTCAACAGATAACCCCACCCCATGGTGGTGGCCATTGTTAGTTATACACTCCAATGGCGGAGGGAAATACGTGAAAATGTCACAAGTTTTGAAAGAATAAGTATTATAAGTTAGAAAACACGAACTCAGCCTATCAAATGCGTCAGCCGTGAAGAAGATGGAACTGAGAGCGCAACCTGGAACGATGGGACGTGATGGCTTCTGCTGGTAGTGGATACCACTGGCGATGGTTATTACTTCAGGTGGTGGTTGGTGGTGGCTACTGGTGGTAGTAGCTAATGGTGGTAATCGCTTCTAGTGGTGGTGGCCATCGTTAGTGGTATCTACTATTGGTGGGGGTCACTGCAGAAAATTGTTACAGGTTTGCAAGGAATGACCTGGAGAAGAACGTAAAATGAACGTAGTATTTTTCACGAGAGAAAAAACCCTCTGTGTCTGCTATGAAGAAGGATGAAAGGGAGAAATACGAGCAATGCATGTATACGTATATGTACCTACTTATTATTCTAACCGGAAAATTGTTATTCTATATCTGCTTCAAATTGTCTGCAGTAGTACTGTTGAAAAATGAAATGTAACTTAAATGATAGCACTCAGCAAGGGCTACTGAAAATATTGTTACAAATATTACTCTTCAATTATTACACTATATTTTATTATTAATTACTTGCTATGATATTTAAAATCAATTAAAAATTCTATTAATATTTTATTTATACATAACCAAATAGATTGTAATGTTTATCAACTGTAATATCACTGGGAGTGCCCATGTGCACATGTCCCCATGTATAGTTATCTGAATAAATAAAAAAAAAAGTCAAAATGTCATTTTATTTTTTTATATCCTAATTTTTATTTTTCATTTTATTTTTTATTGTATTTAATTTTCATTCTTTAGTTATAGGTTTTTTAATGTTCAATTTTCGGGTTTTCGGGATATCGGTTTTCAGTTGTCGGGTTTTCGGTTTTCGCGGTGGCGGCAGCAGCAGCAGCAAGAACAAAATCATAATTATATTCCATTTTTCATTTTTAATATTTAATTCAATTTTAATTTTCAAGTTTTATTCATATTTTGTTTTTAATTAATTTATTTAATTTTAATTTTCACTTTATTTATACACTTACATTATTTGCTTTTTATTCAAATATAAATTTTTGTGATTGTTTAGGTAGTGCTATTTTTTTTATTTGGATCTGAAACATTGCAGGGGACTCTTGCTCATGGGAATTTCACGTATGCAATAAATTTTATTTAGAGTTTTGTTTTTGTTTAAGCATATATGTGTAAATAACAATAATGTAATTAGTATCATGAGCTTCATATGTGCATTCAAAGAAGAATCATAAAACACAGAGATATAAATGTATATACTCTTGATATACAACGATTGTATGTTGCATAATGTAGAGTCTAGCATTTGTATATAAGAGGGAGTGCCTGACTGCACGCGTCTCAATGCACAATCACTGGTTTAATATAAAAGCAAATGATTGCCAAAAAAGACTCCGCATAAAATCATACAGTAGAATTTGGTAATGAATATAAAGATGAAAAATAATAAAAAGGATGGAAATAATTACGTAAATAGGTATATAATAAATGAATAGAACAGTGAGAGTACAAAATAAAAATACAGAGAATGAAATAATAAGTAAATTTAATAATGTATAAGTAAGAATAAATAAATAGATAAATATATATATAACGCATAAGTAGATGAATGAATAGATAGCATAGAAAAAAAATATATTAATACATTAATGAATAAGTAATTATATAGCCAAAATGGTAATGAAACATTAAGACATGAATAACTAATGAAGAAATAGCTGAATATATGTACAGAGAGACAATGTAGTTTTGGGTTCTTGGATATCAATGATCATTACTTAATAATAATAATAATAATAATAATAATAATAATAATAATACAAATAATTATAATAATAATAATAATGATGATGATGATAATAAAATAATAATAATAATAATAATAATAATAATTATAATTATGATAATAATAACAGCAACCGAACACAATATAAAAATCTTTCATCACCATATTCATGACATGTTGATAGTATTTCAGAATAAGGAAAAACTACACCCACCCAGTACGTGAGTAAATTCATTGAGGGTAAAGAAGGAATACTACATTAGGGTATCCGAGCTCGTATATCTCTTTTAACTTTACGAAAGGCAGGTTAATTAATGGCTTTTAATGAGGTTGGTAAATATATACGAGTACTATGACACAGGGAGAAAAAATCATCCACGACACGTGGAAGGCAACTCATTAAAATTATAAAGTGATTTAACAATCCATATTTTAAGGTTAATACGGTAGTGCCAACTTATATATTATAATTAACCATATACCTAAGCTCATGCTTATATATTGCCACAGATGATAGACTCCTTTTTATAATTACGCAGAGACAGGAACACACACACATATAGACACACAAACACACACATGCCAATCCATTGTAAATACAGACACAAACGATACGTTCATGTATGACATGGAAGAGGGAAGAGTGTTACTGGTGTTGGGTGAAATGGTGGCATACCTGTTTAGCATTATAAGGCAATATTTCTCACTCCTACCTTCTAAAGTAAATTGCATTATTTTAATACCTGTTTAAATAAAATGGAGTCCAAACGCACATCTTGCACCATCCATTTCAACTCATCTCCCTGGTATATCTAAAGGCACCTATATCAACTGGATATAATGGTACCCATTAAGTGCATAAGCGAGCAGAGGTTGTAAGGAACGCAAGCTGTCCATCTTTCTCTCACTTGAATATATATATATATATATATATATATATATATATATATATATATATATATATATATATATATATATATATATATATATATATATATATATATATATATATATACACACAATAGCCCAATAATCATATTAAGAAATGTTGATATCTGCTTTATAGCAATAGATACCCATCTACATCGCCTGGACTAAAAGTTCTGAAAACTGCCGGAATGAAAAGGAAATAAAAATATCGTTCTATCATTCAATATTGGAGAAGAAAAAGGAGAATATAAAGCAGCAGCAGGTTTTTCGTGCAATGAAGGCCATTATGAATATCTGTCCCAAACAGTCGGGAAAGAGAAAGAGAGAGAGAGAGAGAGAGAGAGAGAGAGAGAGAGAGAGAGAGAGAGAGAGAGAGAGAGAGAGAGAGAGAGAGAGAGAGAGAGAGGAGAGAGAGAACCAGTCCTTCAAAAGAAACATTACCTCACTAATATATATATATATATATATATATATATATATATATATATATATATATTATATATATATATATATATATATATATATATATATATAACAAAAATAAGTTTTAAATAATCAAAGATACCATTATATTCACAGTGCTTCTGACAAAACTGTACATTACAAAATGAAAAAATATCAAAATGGAGGGTGCATATGCTCTCCGGTATTCAATTAAGTTTCATTTAAACATATATATTGTAATTCACTTTGCCGTGAAGTCTCTTGAATTAAAAAAAAAATATTGATTTTATTATTAGAAAGCAAAGTAAAAAAATATATGAGTCCGTCAAAATATGATAAAAGCTTAGTTATATATATGATTGCAATCGCCAATATCAAAGTACGATTTCTTAATCAGTGTAAACCTAAAATACCATATTGTTAGTTAGCTAGACACACACAAATAGATTTCATAAACGCATCTGACGCGGTACTGTGTATGGCTAGGATCCCGTACGGGATCCTTGTCATACACATTACCGCGTCAGATGAGTTTGTGAAATCCATTTGTGTGTATCTAGCTAACTAACAATATGGTATCCTAGGTTTACACTGCTTAAAAAATCGGGCTCAAGTCTCTCGCCTGTTATCTGTTAATCAAAAGAAGACAGAATTTGCCTCTTGGTATAAAAAACAATTTATTATGAAAAAACAAACAAACAAACAACCATTATATTAAACTCCTTAATATTAGAAGAGCCCAAAGGTACTATATCATAAATATCTTTTCATCTTTTAGCAAGTATGGAAGCTTTTAGGACATTATCTCGAGATCGGACAAAAGGGGGACATATTTTTTTTCAAGAGAGATTCTCCTCAGCCATTATGTGATATATAACGGACAAAGATGACGTAAGTAGTGAAGTAAAAAAAAAAATTTAAGATATTGCTTTCTCCCCCCCCCCCCGAATAGATGACATGGCATAAACATCTTAAAATGGTGACTAAATTAACGTTGGGCATATACATCCATACATACACACACACAAATATATATATATATATATATATATATATATATATATATATATATATATATATATATATATATATATATATATATATATATATATATATATATATATATATATATATATATATATATATATATATATATATATATATATATATATATATATATATATATAAATAGTTTATATACATACATACAGACATACACATTTTCTACACGCCATACTTACAAAGCCATTTCGTATATTTAATTTTCTTAAGACCTGTTTTATTCTTTTCAGTAAAAGAGTCTTAAATGTGATAAATGAGTTTCATAGCGTAAATGTACTGATAATACAATGTGAACGAAAAGTTTCTCAATTTATGAGAAACGTTTTAGAAATAGAAAGGTATAATAATCAAAAAACGTTTCCTTCCAGCTCAACTTGATTTTTTTTTTTTTTTTGCATCTTTTGCATGTCGTAATATCGGCATATAATCAATCAAAATTTTTAATTACAAATAAAAGATAGAATGCTTAACATATAATAGTATATCATTTAATAGTATATTAACAACAACATCAATAATTAAAATAATAATAATAATAATAATAATAATAATAATAATAATAATTATAATGATAAATAATAATAATAACAACAATAAATACCAAATATAATATAGGATATTTCATCATAATATATTCATAAAATAAGGACAACATATTAGAGTGATGAAAATAACTTCCTTTACAAGAGAGCATAGTTAACGTGATAGTGTAATATCCAGGTAAAAATTGAACACTACTTCATGTATTCCCGGTGCATATGGTCATTAACTCAACGAAGGCAAGGCTAATGACTTTTAATGAGGACGTTTACAAGAGCATAAAGAATAAAAAAAAAACCTCTCTAGGCACGTGGAAGGTTACTCATTAAAATTGTAAAGTGGCTTAACTATTAATGCTTTAATTATCTATTATAATTAACAAGAACATAAGAACATAAGAATAGGGGACACTGCAACATGCCTACTGGCACACACGAGGCAGCTCCATTTTTTAATGATATTTTCAGCATGTCTAACCTATTCTATTCTACTCTACTTATATATTCTATTTTTCTTTTCATGATTTTTCTAATAAGCACTAACCTATTCATACCCACCCTACCCCTGTCATATGTCTATCTAATCTACATCTGAAGGTGTCTAAGGTATTGGCATTTACTATCCTACTAGGAAGCCTGTTCCATGCATCAGTTATTCTATTACCAAACCAATTTTTACCAATTTCCCTTCTGAACCTAAATTTATCAATCTTAAATCCATTATTACGAGTTCTGGTTTGTTCAAGAATTTTTAAAACTTTATTAATATCTCCCTTGTTAATGCCTTTAAACCATTTATACACTTCAATCATATCCCCCCTAACTCTGCGCCTCTCTAGAGAATGTAGATTAAGTTTTTTTAATCTGTCCTCATATGGTAGATTTCTGAATTTGTGTATCATCTTGGTCATTCTTCGCTGCACTCTCTCCAAGGATTCAATTTCCATCCTATAATAGGGTGACCAGAATTGCACAGCATAATCTAAATGGGGCCTAACTAATGCAAGATAGAGCTGCAAAATAACTTTTTCCGTCCTATTGCCAACACTTCTTGAGATAAATCCTAAAATTCTGTTTGCTTTATTTCTGACTGCTGTACATTGCTCTCTTGGCTTAAGATTACTACTCACAAGAACTCCCAAATCCCTTTCACACTGAGAACTCATGATTTCATGGTTATTTAGCTTATAACTCGTATAATCTTTTATAGTACCCATTTTAACTACTTTACATTTTTCAACATTAAATTCCATTTGCCATTTGTCCGACCATTCAGATAATTTATTTAGATCTTCCTGTAAAGCATGAATGTCTTCTTTTCCATTTATAATTCTACCTATTTTAGTGTCATCTGCGAATTTACTTAGGTTACTACTGATATCCGAATCCAGATCAATTAGATATACGATGAATAATAGGGGACCAAGTACCGAGCCTTGTGGTACCCCGCTAGTAACCGAGCCCCACTACGATTTCTCTCCATTTATGCAAACCCTCTGTTTTCTGTCTTTTAGCCATTCTTTGATCCATCTGAGAACAGCTCCTCCTATACCATGAGCTTCCAGCTTTTTTAACTAATCTTTTGTGAGGAACTCTATCAAAAGCTTTGCTAAAATCTAGATATGTTGTATCATATTCTTTGCCCCAATCTACTGAATAAAAAGACAGTAAGTTTGTAAGGCACGAAAAACCCTTTAGAAACCCGTGTTGTGAAAGTTTTATCAGTCTGTGTAATTCTAGATGTGCCCTTATTTTATTTGCAATGATGGATTCTAGAATCTTACCCATTGTTGACATTAAACTTACAGGCCTATAATTATTCTTTTTAACTCGTTCTCCTTTTTTAAATATTGGTACCACATCTGCCAATATCCACTCCATGGGTAACGATCCTAAATTTATTGAATGATTAAATAATGCAGTTAGTGGACAACTAAGCTCTTCTTGCATTCCTTTAATATTCTAGCATATATTCCATCAGGTCCCGGAGATTTATGAGCCTTTAATTTATCTATTTCTTTTATTACCTCCTCTCTCGTACTATTTATTGAACTAAGTATATTATCTGGACTGTCTCTGTAAATGGATTCTACCTCCGGAATATATTCCAAGTTTTCATTGGTAAATACAGATAAGAAATAATCATTTAAACATGTACACATCACTTTATCATCATCTGTGATATGACCATTGGCTACTTCAATTGGTCCGACTTTTTCCTTTAATTTTGTTTGATAATGTTGATAAAACCCTTTAGGATTTTCATTAGCTTCTCCTGCTATTCTAACTTCGTATTTTCTTTTCGACTCTCTGTCTTTTTAACTTCCCTGTTTAACTGTATATATTGCTGCCTCACCTGCTCTTCACCTCTTTTTAGTTTACTGTATATTCCTCTTTTAATACCTATAAAATTCTTTATTTTATTGTTCATTCATTTAGGGTCATTTTTTTCTTGATCTGAAATGTTTCATAGGAATATAGTCTTTCTGACTATTCTTAAGAGTCATGACAAAATTATTATATTCCTCATCCAAATTTATATTAACTGACGGATTGCTGTTCTTTCCTGTGAGAGAATTTACTGTATTGATCTTATATTGTGATAATCCTTGGCCTGTGGTACTCATTTCTCGGGGTAATCTGCTACCTGCGACCTGACCTGCTGGATTAACTACCCACATCTGTACCCCAGAAATCCCTTCCCATACTTCATTAGATAATTTAGTTTTTAAGCCCTCAAAACCTCCTGCTCTGAAGTTTGGAACAATATTCTTATTTTCCTTTATAGTTTCCTTGAAAATTATGTTAAATCTAATGGAATCATGGTCACTGTTGCCCAATGGTTCACCAACTTCTAAATTTGTAACCATATTCTCTCTATTACTAAGAACTAAATCCAGTATATTTACCCCCCTTTGTTCATTCGAATAAAGCATTACGTATTACGAGAATAATAGCTTATTTTATAAATTAGAAGAGGGAGAAATCTCTCTCTCTCTCTCTCTCTCTCTCTCTCTCTATATATATATATATATATATATATATATATATATATATATATATATATATATATATATATATATATATATACACACACACACACACACACATATATATATATATATATATATATATATATATATATATATATATATATATATATATTCCCCCAGAGGGCTGGACAAGAATACCTCCTTTGAATTCCCCTGCGTGTCGTGAGGATGAGTGAGGGGACTGGGAATCCTCTCTCTCTCTCTCTCTCTCATATCAACCGCAAGCATGCTCTTGCTTGTGAAATACTAAGCTAACAGAGAATAACAGAATCCCTTCCTTTTGCTATAATAAATAGCACTCCCTTTTTCAATATGTCACGCCTCTCGATCTCCATTCATCCCCCATCCCACAAAATTGTCAATACAATGTCACAAGCTATTGTCGTCACTTCCATTGTCATTTCTTTTGTCCTGTTTCATTACAGTATTAGTTTTCTGTAAATAATCTTACTGGATTGGTTCCAGTTTTACGTCACGGACTCCCTATTCTACCAAGGGCTGGGACGGTTGCCTTCTTGTGAAGGACTTGTTTTGGCAGATGTAAGCCTTACCCTGAGAGCATGCCCTTGCTAACCTCAGATCGTGACGGGGCGTGAACCCTCGACCTGACGCCTCAAAGTCGCGGACGCTACCGCTTGAGCCACGGTGACTACACTGGATTGGTAACCACAATATCTTGTTATTACCAAGTATTGCATACCTGACAAATACTTCTACAATTAATAAAGAATATTCTCCGATAAAAAGTTAGAATAATGAATGGTGTTGCCACAATACATGAATTCTGTATTTGCTATTATATATATTTTTCGTAATACTCTATTCACCAATCCAATCTTCAACATAATGAAGTTTTTCTCTAATAACTGTTCTGAAGACACCGATATGGGGAAAAATGACAGAAATGAGGGGGAAAAGACGCCCTCACATCTTCAACCAGGGTAATAAGTTCCTGTGAGCTTTGTCTTTAGAAAGATTTACTGCCAATAAAAAAGTTTCCCAATATGGAAACAGAGTGTGAGTGATCATTATGTAGCTTTTTCTGCTTCTTTTTGGCTGGAAGGAGGAAAATTCTTTCGTAATTTAATTCGTTTTACTGTAATGAGAATAAAATGCACCTCAAATTCGTTTACAAAAATCTGTGAAAACATAAGTATATTTGATCATGCCACAAAAATTTCAGATAATGGTGGTTTTAAGAAATAAATAAAGACCAAAGATGGTTGAGGGAAAAAACAAATATCATAAACATTAAAAATCTCAAGATTCAGCAGGTTCAGAAAGTCATAGAAGAGAAAAAAAGAAAAACAAAGCACGAAATATATTACATGGCGTGAACGTCTGAGGGAATATTTATGAACTACCAATTTATATAAATTTATGAAATATGTTGGCATTTTACATAA
Organism: Halocaridina rubra; assembly: GCA_037179515.1. Classification (NCBI taxonomy): domain Eukaryota; kingdom Metazoa; phylum Arthropoda; class Malacostraca; order Decapoda; family Atyidae; genus Halocaridina; species Halocaridina rubra. The sequence goes on along the minus strand of JAXCGZ010009733.1, from coordinate 38,180 downwards.
TTACTTTCTTAATACATATACACACACACACACGCAGAGAGAGAGAGAGAGAGAGAGAGAGAGAGAGAGAGAGAGAGAGAGAGAGAGAGAGAGAGAGAGTCTTTGGAAATGTAAAATCCTCTAGTCTACTTGGGTTGTCACGTTAAAATAATGATATTAAACACATTAGTTAAGTAATTAAAGAAAAACACCCATATACATACTTCCATTACACCAGACCCTTCTATTTTATAATAACTCAGGGGTAGGTATGACATAAGAGCATTTAGAGAATTTTTTTTCTATCAAATAAAGAAGCTTTCTGGTTATTATCTCATGATCAAACAATATGTGTACATTTATTAGTTTGAGAAAAACATTCCTTAATCACAATGTGATATTAGCAGATTACTTAAAGAGTTACGAGCTTAAAGCAAGATGAAAAGTCACTTATATAAGTATAAACTTACTTATATACCAGATGTGGCCGATAGACGGCTCGAGAGCCCCATGTGTCTCTTTGACATTTAATGTACGGCTCGGCTCCAGGAAACGTTTATCATCATAGTTAACGTTAAAGGAAAAACAAGTATTTTTTTCCTTTCGTTTCCCTCATAATTTTCAGAAGATAAGTACATGGATAAAATTATTGTTATTTAATAATTATGAGTTTTTCCTTCATCTTATTTCGAGTAATGCTAATTCGTGTATGTATATATATATATATATATATATATATATATATATATATATATATATATATATATATATATATATATATATATATATATATATGGGCCAAAAATAAAATTAAAATAAAACGTCCCTCATCGGGCCTGGGCACGAAGAATACATAAAGAGAAGCACAGATGGAGAGTGTAATGACTTGTCAGATGTGAAGGGATGATAAAAGATGTGTGATGAATATCCAAGAATATTCAGTGTAGCTGTAGGCATAGAAAAAGAACCGTAACTGAAGGAAGACTTAACATCGAACTGTCCTGGACAGACCTATTTACTTTGATATTCCATTAGTAGCTAAGGACTAAAGCGTACGAGCTGCGAGGCGAGCGGGGTCGAGTCCACCGCGGGTCGTTAAGTAGGGCATCCAGCCATAATCCTCTATCTCCAGTATGTCTGTGTTCACCCCCATTCCAATGGGGAGTAACAGTAACAAAAAGTGGTAGTATTAAACAAGGAGAGTATAGTTAAATAATTTGCTATAAAATGGAAAAGGTATGCTATCTTTATGTATGCCTGTGTGTTTGATTACTGCAACTTATATATTTCATCAGCTTAAAAACTACGTGAATAAATTTATACATACGTTTCGTAATATTTATATGTTTGTTGCATAATGGGTTCCTCACAATAAAAACGTATGTATTAAGCTTGTTCTTGTTCTGGGGCTCACAAGCATCGAAAGTTTATGGTATATGGCAAATATGACCTCCCCTGATTTATATATATATATATATATATATATATATATATATATATATATATATATATATATATATATATATATAGATAGATAGATAGATAGATATATATATAGATAGATATATATATATATATATATATATATATTTATATATATATATATATATATATATATATATATATATATATATATATATAGATAGATAGATGGATGGATGGATAGATAGATAGATAGATAGACTGATACATGCATGGATGCATGCATGCATGCATGCATACATACATACATACATACATATATATATATATATATATATATATATATATATATATATATATATATATATATATATATATATATATATATATGTTTGCATATTTACAAACAGTGATACAAGCATACATGCCATAACAAACGTACCGCTTTTTATACGAAACGAATATTCGGGAGAAAAACAGTGAAACTTTGTCCCTGGGACGAAATAATATGCCTGAATTTACACAGATTACTTCCTAGAAGTTCTTCCCTGCAGACCAATGATCATCTACACATTTGCAGTATATTTCGCGAGATTATGTCTAAAACGCTCCATTGGAATTGGATACTCTGCAAATATGAAGGTAAAAAAATTATTAAAGTAATAATAATGATGATTAAAATAATGATAATGATGATGATGATGATACTACTACTGCTACTACTACTACTACTACTACTAAGAAAAACAATAATAGCAGCAGTAGTTGTCGTACTTCTTGTAGCAATAATAATAATAATAATAATAATAACTAATAATAATAATAATAATAATCAAGTATTATTATTATTATCATTATTATTATTATTATTATCATCATCATCATTATCATTATTATTGTTATTATTATTATTATTATTAGTAGTAGTAGTAGTAGTAGTAGTAGAAGCAATAGCAGTAGCAGAAGTAGTTGTATTGTTACTACAACTGCTACTACTACGAATAATAAAAATAACGACATTTTCATTACACAGAAAAAGTTTTCAGAAACTTATGTAGATGTGATTCTGTAACTCCACAAAGCAGCCTTGGAGAGCTTCCATTGCTGGAAAAGTAAGACACTGGTCTGTCATGACAAAAATCCTCAGTTCCAGGCAGCCTGGTAATGTGGCAAAAACATGGAAGTGTCACACAAGTCACGTAGAGCATTTTGGAGTCATAGAAGTAGAGTTTGTCACCAATTAGCTCATGTCAACTCGGCAAAGAAAATTAGTAAACCAATGGATATGGCAAGACACTAGTGGAACCATCTGCAAAATGACCTCAGGTACGAGTATGTCCTTGCCTTTGACTAGCTCTGATATTCTGCGTGAGAGAAGAGTTTCTTTGAAGTCTTTCATATTTGTGAAGGAGTGTGGAGTTCTGCATGTATGCGAATGCATTCCGGGCAATGTGAGTCAATTTAATGGGAAAGGATTCATTAGGATCAAAATGAGCTCAGTCCCGGTCCTGAGAGGAGGTACTCAATCATTTCCAAGACGTTGAGTGGTTTATGTCTTCATGATATCGTTGAGAGAGAGAGAGAGAGAGAGAGAGAGAGAGAGAGAGAGAGAGAGAGAGAGAGAGAGAGAGAGAGAGAGAGAGAGAGAGAGAGAGAGAGAGAGAGAGAATCAGGTTTGGAGGAATATTGGCATAAGCCTTCATATTAGTAACTGAACTTAAAAAATGCATAAGGAAGGGAGGAGAATGACGCAATACCTACTGCATTCAGCACGGGCTTCCAACCTAGGGTGCCTTTACCCCCTTAAGGGGTGCAAGACGAGTTTCTTAGGGTGCGATAGAAAGTGGCTTGTGTCCGTTGAATGAGGAATATCGAATTAACACTAAAGCATCTTGCATATATTCGACTTCATATTCAAAAGTGATACCACTTTTGTAGGGGGTTGTAACATTAAGCAAACATTCCCTAGGGGTGTGGGGCACACAAAAGTTTGGTAATCACAAGCATCGAGTCGAAAGGTTGATCTGCGATGTCAAAAGCCGCCCTTTTGTCTAGATTCTACCATCTTAGATAAAAAAATGGCTATGGATAATTAAAGGAAGATAAAAGGGCTTACAAGCAATCCCACTTCGTAATTACAACATAATTACGGCTTAATACCGTGTGTGTGTGTGTGTGTGTGTGTGTGTGTGTACCTTCACTAGATTAGCGCCTACTTCACACCCACCAGACTCAAGTTTAAGCTCTCACTGTATTTTGTAAAACATTATATATTCACCCTCTTTGTCATCTCTTCAGTAAAATTATTTTTTTCTAGGGACACAAAGGATCAGATAATTCTCATTAGGTCAAGTGCGCATGAGGTCAAATATCTAGTCATTGCTTTCATGTGCAAAGTCTTGGATATGCGCAAGAAAACCAAATTTGCAGTTAAGATCCTCACGAGAATTAATAATAATAAAAAAAAACACACATTTTATGCACACCGGAGTCTTAATAACGCATAAATTACCCTGATAATCGCCAAAGTTTAAGGAAAATTATCATGATGAGTAAAGAAACACTTTGTTTTGTGTTATCAGGAAAATACAGGAAGATTACAAAATTAAGAAAATAAAAAAAAGTCACCGTTGCTTAAAATCCCTTATTCTTTTTTTATCATCATCGTCCATAATTTCTTTTTATGTAACATTTTGGGTATTACCCGTTGAATTAATCAAATGAAATGGAGTAAATAAAAAATATTCTGCGTTTTTGGAAATAAATAATACACAATTATCAGTATACATTGCTTTAGAGTAAATATTAAAAAGATACTGGTATGACATCTTAATTTTTGCTTCATTCCAAAAAGGTGACATTCTAAAAATGGCTCAGTATATCATGTGGCACATCCTCTGATGAGTTGGCAGTGGAAAGCATAAAAAAGAAGTCACTACTGTCCCCTGCGCTGCTACAAGTTACAAACATATACTTACTAAGCCAATGCATAACTTTAATCTCAGTACCGCTTGGATGTGTGTCATGTCACTGTGAAATAACTTGAAAACTTGCCTTTGAATAAAAAAAAAATAATTCAGAGTTCATATTTAACGCTATACTTTTAAGACCGTTTCAAGACTGATAATAAGTATATATATATATATATATATATATATATATATATATATATATATATATATATATATATATATATATATATATATACTTGTATGGGATAGATATACGTCCTTTGTAAATATGAACGAAGCTGAATAGGCAAAGGACACAATAAATGTGGACTAAACTTCATGTTGATACATAATATGAGGAAATATTCTAAAGATGGTTCTCGACAAAGTACATTACATCACATCAAGCGGTCGGTAATAAAGTATTACTATGCGAGATAAGTCGCGTCTATTAGCCAGAGACAATTTTTCCTCCAGGCGAATATATTTATTTAAAGCAATTTATTCATTTTTTTAAATGGAAGGTTTTCAATTCTATATGCTTTAAATCTCAAGAGACCGTACATAAATGCGTCAGTATATACATTTCACCTTATTTTGGGATTATGGACAGCTAAAGTCTCTAATCATCCTGGTGTTAAAAAAAAATTGTATGTATGCAGAGAAGTCTTAAATCTGACACTAAAATACTCGACAATACACACGTTTCACTTTCCCCCCCTTTTTTTTTGTGGCATAACGGAACGCAAAAGGCTTTAAAGACTAAGAAACCCATTTCAGAGAAACTAATTATACATGAGTTATGACGCCCAGTCCATTTCATTTGCATTCATGAGCTCGAAGCATTAGATGATGTTAATTGCATTTGAGGCACTTGGAGGTTTGCCTGAATCTTCCAATTTAAAGCTCATTTACGAACTCGCTCCGGGACGAAATCAAACGCTTAATTTGTCCATTTGCTTTGGGGTAAACTACATGGTCATATCACACTGCAATATAATCCTTATAACTGATATTGGTCATTTGCTTCGAATTAGCAATAGAGCCGCATCTTGCAGTTTAGAGGATCGGTGTTTGGCGATATATACGAGAAGTTCTGAGTTCGACTACCCATGAGGACTTGCAGACAAGCTCAGTAACATAGATCTGGACGGACTAAGAGGAAGATACTTTTCATCAACCACGCAATAGCTCTTTTTATCTCAATGATGATAAATCATCTTTATGCCTCACTTCTCGATCATGGAACTCCTGCACTTCCTTTTTTTTTAATTAGACAAATAAAAGAAAACAAAACATATATAATAATCATAAGAAAATGAGAAATA
>JAXCGZ010009733.1:15000-22500 GCA_037179515.1 Halocaridina rubra | reverse complement strand
GCTTCAGACATCCCATAATTTTCTTCCAAGGCTAATTCTTGCTTAAAAAAAAATATACACATGCACACAAAAATACACACAAGCACACATATATGCGTGTGCGCGTAAAAAGCTTTATATCATGAAGTTCTAATGTTTCATACCAAAGTATTATTTTTCATATTTATGAAATTTATCGGCCTCGAATAATATTACCAGGGAAAATTATTAGCTGTATAAGAAATTTAGGAATGAGTGTGATAAAAATGTCGAATCAGCATTACGGACAAAATATATGAATACGTAAAATGCAACAACTTCAAGACGTGATAAAAACACATTAATGGAAAGGACACAGACGCTATAAAGTTGAAAATGAAGATGAAAACTTTGCAAGTCAATAAGCAATGTTACTGAAGTCGCAATATATATATATATATATATATATATATATATATATATATATATATATATATATATATATATATATATATATATATATATATATAAAGGAAATCGATGTTTAAGAATATAATGATCATTACTTTTTTTCCTGTCATCAGGGGACTCGAACTCGCGTCGCAAGCAACAAAGTCACGCTGCCTAAACCGTCCATGCTACTAAAGCATAAAGAAGATGCATATCTTAGCACAGCCAGTACATGCAAATATATCTTTCAATCCAAAGCATCGGGTGGAATAAAACTCCTCAGCACTATACTTACACTTACAAGCACTATTTAGCAATGTGTTAACTGATAAAAATAAAATATAAGGAAAAAGGAATAGACTATAGAGCTTTAACGAAGAAAGAGTGTTTACGATAAAACAACATGAGTAATATAAGACGTACTAAGCGTTGTTTAAGGAGCGAACGTGAAATCAGAACTTCCTTCATATCGAGAAAAGGAGGAGATTCACACTAAATATATTTCCAAACTTGAACGACAAATTTATTATAATCAAGACACCAATATTATATCGAAAATGGAATATATTAAGCCTACTTCAGCATATAATAAGGCAATTGTGGCATCTGTTCAGCTGGATAACCATTACAATTATTTACATTTTATTTTTATGTCTAAAAGAGTAGGTAATTTTTAAATTTAAATTATAATTATAGTCTTTAGCAACAGACACAGCGGTGATTAAAACTTAATTATACTTAGCGAATCTCATTACGGCAATAAAAGGAATAATTAAATCCCATAACTATTATATTTTCAACAGATTGGATTGCTATAGGATTACTTCTAAAACGTAATTTACTTGGGTTTATTATATTCATAATCCATACGCAATTAGTGTGTGCGTGTGTGTGTATATGTATACATACATACATACATACATATATATATATATATATATATATATATATATATATATATATATATATATATATATATATATATATATGTATATATGTATATATATATATATATATATATATATATATATATATATATATATATATATATATATATATATATATATATATATATAAATATAATGATAGCCAGTGAATAAAAAAAAAAGAAGAGCTCAGGATTCAAACAAAGTTCTGCATTTGTCCGAAACGCATATGCCCGTGCTATTGTGCGCCATGCTTTCAAGGTACTGCAGAACCATCATCTTTTCCCAAAATGACCACCATGAAAGAAAATGGCCCCACCAATCCCCAACATTAGGGAGTTTTAGGAGGAAATTCTCTTGCAATGGAAATGATAATGGTTGCGCACCTTGTGTACTGTAAGCGGAATCTTTATGAGGTGGGAGACATATCCACACATGGACACGGTGGTCAGCAATAATAATGCTATTGGAAATATTAAAGTGACAACGACAACAACAACAACAACATTAATTACTACTACTATTACTACTATTACTACTATTACTACTATTATTATCATTAGTGCAGTTAAAGAACTGTGAATTGACACTGGGATTGGTATGATGGAGGACTTCCAGCTAGAATTTTAGGTGTAGGAGGAGTTTATTATTACTTTTATTATTATTATTATTATTGTTATTATTATTATATTATTATTATTATTATTATTAGTAGTAGTAGTAGTAGCATACATATTATTATTATTATTATTATTATTATTATTATTATTATTATTATCATTGCCTAGAAGAAAGTATCATCATTCATTATAATCAATAGATCAATCATAAGTATGAAAAAAATAAAGAAATGTAGAAAATGATTGGCAGACTGAATGCTTCAAGTGAAATTAAATACAGAAAAAAAAGTAAAACAAAACGTTTCCTGTGACAAGCAATACCTAAATGTCAGTACCAGAAGGGTGAGGGAAAGAAGTCATTCAGTTGGCAGCATGGAACAAAGTACAGGGGAAAAGGGGAAAAAGACGCAAGAAGGATTCACTAAGGATTGACAGGGAAATGACAGTAAACAGTCTTATCAGCTTTTAATACATTGGTTCTTGGTTGGTTTGAATCCCATCCTACAGAAAATTATTTGAATGTCAATTAGTTTTACTTTTCCCCTAAAACTGACTGTGGATAGCCAACACAACTTCCTGTTTGCGATGGTAATAGATAGCTTGATGGCTGAGATCAGACAAAGAGTCAAAGTGGACTATGATGTCTTCGTATGACATTGTGATCTGTTGGAAGAATAGGTAACAGGTAGAGGAGAGCTTGGGGAGGTGGAGGCATGCACTGGAGAGAAGGGGAATGAAAGTCAGCAGGGGCAAAATAGAGTACAAATGAGAGGGATTGAGGTGGGTTGATGAGGTTGCAAGGTGTAGAGGAGTCGAAGCTAGATGAGTTTCAATATTTGGGCCAAATGTTCAAAAGAATGGAAAATGTGGTAGAGAAGTGAAAAAGAGAGTGCAGGCAAGATGGAAAGGGGCTTAGAAGTGTCAAAAGTGATATATGATAAAAGGGTACCTGTAAAAGTGATATGTGAAGTTTACAAGACGGTAGTAAGACCTCCTATGTTGTAGGGATTGGAGAAAGTCCCAGTAGTAAAAAAACAAAAAATAAAAAAAAGAGGCAGAGTTGAATATGCAGCGATCTCTTCAGGGCATGACAAGTGGGGTCAGGACTCACAATGTGTATATTTGAGGGAGAGAGCAGGTAGGAGGATTTGAGGACATGGTAAGAAGGACGAGACTGAAATGGCTTGGGCAAGTGCTCAGAGAGGATGAGTATATTGAGAGAAGGCTACTGGAATGGAGTTGTCAGGCATGAAAGGGAGAGGAAGGTTGAAGAGGAGGCTTATGAATGTAGTGAGGGAGAACTTGAGGGTGCGTGATGTAACGGAAAAGGACGTAGGGGATAGGGTGATATGGAGAAGAATGATCTTCTGTGGCAAGCCCTAAAGGGAAAAGCCGAGAGATATGATGACGACTGATTCTTCTTGAAAATTAGTCAAAATCTAATACATGATATAAGCAATTAGCTTCCCAAACCCTCATATATATCGCAATTCAAATAAAAAAAAAAGCCAAGTTATTATGAAAGGGAAGTAAGCACCAAGAAGAGAATACAGACCTATTTTTTTGTTTTAATGAAGACATCAGAAACATAACTACCACTATAGCGTTTATCCAAGTCCGAATCCACCAGCAACGTTACTTATCCCATGGAGTATTCGCTTATACCTCTTTGACGACAGGGGTTAAACCTCGAAAGAAGACTCTCGTCTCTTATTCTTAACTCAAAGAGTTTCTGAGTAGAGATGCTTTACGAACTACCCTTAGAATCGAAATTAGAATTCTGAGTATAGTTCAGTAACAATGCGTCCTATGGCGGGCAAAGAGAGGCAAAGGCAACATAAAATAGCAAAAACACCACGAAAAGTATCCTTACTCAACAACATGAGCTATGAACGGAACAAAAGGCCAATATTTCCTCTCTCTCTCTCTCTCTATCTATCTATCACACTAACATACATGTATATATAAGTATATAACGAAATTTGACATTCCCCAATTTGGTATACCAGATCACATAGTTGCATAGTAGTCATATTGCTTGTATGTACATAAGTACAATAAATAGACGCACTAGAATAACGGGTAATGTATTCTTAGAATTTTGCACTCAGAAATAGCACATTACAAATCGAGGTCACAAAGGTGATAATAATAATAAAAAAAAAAGGATCGAGGTCATAAAGGTGATAAAAAGTAAAGCAGACATCGTAATCGAAATCAGCTGACGAGAGGGGAATATGCGCCTTCGATCGTCATGCGAGACTCTCCTCCCCTTTCCCGAGGGGAGATCCCGAGAGTAGGTTCACTAGGTGAAGGCTGCTCAGTTGGGGTGGAGGGAGTGCGCCGCGAAGACTTGAAAGATAGAGTAGCAAAATATTTAATCACTCGTTAGCGGTCGTTGACTTCAATGGAAAAGTCAGCACCATTAGAGACGGAAAGAAGAGCTCTCTTTGTTTGTTCTTTTGACTGTTGTCTATTCAACGCTTATATCTATTGGTCAAAGAAATTAAAAAGAAGTTTTATGTCTAAATAGACATTTCAATATAGAAGAGGGAGTGAATAAAATTTTTATGAAAAATAATAGTTAGCGCTTCAAGAGAACTGACTCTTAAAACTTTTGTAAAAGTTTGTATATATACATTGCATGAGGGTAAACATAATACTATCTTCTGTAAATCTGAAAGTGATTTCAACTAAGTGCGATATCAAAAGATAAAATTACAAAAAAATGTAACTTCATTTTGAATATGACACTAATCAACAAATTTTCATATTATAACGAGAATCACTACTGAATAGTTGAGAAGAGTTCCTTATTTTGAGGGCTTTTTAGCTTACAATTAAAATATTTTTTTTTTACAAAATATATGATTAAAAAGTTGTAAGTTTCATTGCATAATTAGTGATGCAACAATTAACTAACTTTACAACATATACGACTCACCTTTTTCGTACCTGGAAAGCAATTCTTAGTTATCCTAACTAAGAGAACATCTACAAATTTGAAAAACTAATTTTCTTGCAAAATAACTCAAGTGTTTGAAGAGTTAAGTAGGCATCACATATCAAAACAACCGATGGTATAATTTCACTTCGACTGTGAATAAAAAAAAAAATCCTTTGAGAGAAAATGAATATTATCTGGATAAAAAAAAATAACAGTGAAATTAGCTAAATCTACAACAACAGACACTACATTGTGGGACTGGGAATAAGAAAAAAAAATTCCCACGACCTTCTATGACTGTCATGACCTTGACACGTCCTGAAACGACTGAGAGTAACTGCCCGTCTTTCCTCGAGAGTGATGGCAAACCAGCTGCCGATAAAAACTTCCAAAATCTTTGACCCAGGTGCTTGAAGCCACTTTCAGAAATAACTGATATTTTCTACCATCATGAAGAAGACTCAATTGATACAATTGACTCATGCCATTTTAATATTATTTATCGTGGACATTCGTGGCTTGCGAATAAGACTCGACACTTCTAAATTTATCATGCCGAAAACGCAACCTCGCTTAGTGAACTTACCACCTGGTTTAGAAAAGGCAAATAATTCTATACATAGAGAAAGATTCAGTTCTTATGTAAATTGGCTGTTGAATACAGAAAACCAAATAAAAGCTGATAATTGGACTTCATCTCCCGAAAAATTGTATCCTAAAACGTCAATGTTTAGGAATTACAGAAGCAATGATAACGAATCTGCTTCACGGATGAATAAAAAGTCAAAGAGAAATTCAAAAGGGAGACACGATCGTCACAACAAAATGAGAATGCATGACCAAACAGATAACGACGAAAAGCTAATGACTATGAGACACGCAGAGGAAATTAAACAAATCCCAAAAACTTTACCTGAATCGGAGAACAATATCAGAGATATTATAAAATCACAAAGGGTAAATATGTCTCCTTATGCACAAGTAGAAAGGCATAAAGTCTCAGGAGGTGTACTTTCTTATCCTCTTCAAGTAAAAAGGCAAGCTTCACTTTTCCTCGAAGAGAAAATGAAAAATACTGATAGCTCTAAACTATATATTAACACATTGATATTGAAGCCAGCCACTTCAAAGAGATCCGTGTATGAACGCTCTGACAAAAGCTCGCGTCAAAATATACCGAGAAAAATAAATGAGAAATCATTTAATGAATATTTTCCACCCGAGTCTAAGAAGGATAAGATAGATTCCAAAGTCATTCTGAAGGATCAGCGGAAATTCTCCTCCGTAATTTCACGCTCCTCGATCTTGTCCACAAGAGATTATCGAGAAAATCAAACACGTTCTCTAAATACTCAAGGGCTGATATCCTTCCCTTTCTCTTCTTTATCTTCCAACTCTTCTTCCATTTCACCAAACCTTGGCATAACCACCACCCTGTCACACTTCGTCCCGTCCAACTCCTCATCATCGCATTCATCTATTTCAAGAATCTTACCCACTCTACTGCCTTTATTGTCACTTTCTCCCATGGAAAAGAGTAGATTATCCACATCTGACATATCTCTAGCTGACTCTCTTAAAATGGAGACTCCTCTAGACAAGAAGTATTTTTTGCTCAATAACTCTGCTTATAAAGTTACTGCTCACAATACTGATAATGTAGATGTAAGCCTATCTCAGGCATCGACAATGCCGAGCGTCCGTTCAAGATCAAAATATGACTTGGCCAGTAGCGGTAAGCGAGAAGCTATTCGGGAAGGAATAGGCCATGATATAGAGGGCAAGGCTACCCACAATGACAGATACTACTTGAAGAATCAAGTGAAATACCAAGCTCGTGTGTCCCGTATGTCTGAGGAAATTCCACTCAATAATTCCATTAGAAGTGAGACGACCGTAGCATATCAAGCATCAAAAATGAACACGACATTTCCAATACAACAAGAATTAGAAAATCCTGATAATCTTGATAATGGCCTACCGTCAAGTAGCCTAGATCGTGACTTCGTCTTAAACGAAACCAAAGATGAATACGATGAAGTAGAAAATATAGAAGATTTAATCGCAAGAATTATGATCAATATAAGTCACCATAGAAGAGGGGGTGAACAGGGTGCCCCATTACCTTTCTTAGATACGGCTGGTTCCGTTAGAATACCCTGTTATGTCATCATCTTCCTGCTAGGAGTCGTTGGTAACTCTCTGGTCATTGTTACCATGCTCCAAAATCGAAAAATGAGAACCATTACCAACGTTTTTCTTCTTAATCTGGTAAGTTACATAATTATTATAATTTTTTATCAATTTAATCATGTTTTGCAATATCTTAATTACATAATAATTAATAAAGTAATAAATACATTACATAAAATAATAATAACAATAACAATTGTAATTATAATGGAACATTTCTGCCATATTCCAAATGGTATAAGTATAATCTATGTATATATTTGGATAGTATGCAAGAATCCCAAAACATTTAGGGACCAGTGCCACCATCATCAGTTTTAGGTCCCTGATGATGGAATAAGAGGTCTCCGAAAATATCGGGATATTTGACACACACACACACACACATATATATATATATATATAT
>JAXCGZ010009733.1:10000-12500 GCA_037179515.1 Halocaridina rubra | reverse complement strand
ATTTCCTTTGGGTCTTCTAAAACATGGTTTCATTCTTTACAAGGAGGAGCAATCCCATATTTACTGTTGAGGATGGTCTTTGAAAAATTTATCTGAGAACTAAAAAATTTGTTCTTCCTCTGGAGCTGCGTTCTCCATAAGGTATCATAATTATTAAAAGCCAAGAGATTGGAAGTATTCCCAGTGTTATATCTCATAAAATCCCTTTTTCATTTCATCGAGGACAACTAACCCTATATTCTTCTAAAACACTGAATACTTTTTGTTTCATTGTACAAATATTCTTCTTTGAGTCTACGATATAACGCAGATTACTCATTTTTATCATTAGAATTGCAGAATTCTAATGCTTGATAAAATAATGTCCATCACTTACGCTTAACATCTAATTGTGTCCTCAGTGAGACTGCTTCTCTGACAGAAACTCCCGAACAAGGAATGCCACTTCACTCTCCTTTATAAATATAAATAGGTTCTAAAAGAGATACGTTTAGTGAATTATTAAAGGATTCAAACCCCTGAGAGCTAATGTTACATGAAAGGTTCCCAAAATTAAAATTTATCTCTATCTATTGAGAGAGAGAGAGAGAGAGAGAGAGAGAGAGAGAGAGAGAGAGAGAGAGAGAGAGAGAGAGAGAGAGAGAGAGAGATGCAATTTCATTAGCATTAATTCATTTTAATGAATGAAATCCGACCTAGCTTTCGCTTTCAACGACAAAACTTGTCGGTCCATATGTTGCATTTCATGGTGGGAGAAATGGGCTTCAAAAACAGATAACACTGATCACTTCCTACGTCTCCAGCGATTTATAAATTGTTTGTCAGTAATAGGAGGGAGTGTCGTAAAAGTCGACTAAATGGGGCGGAGCGAGGGGCTGGGAATCCCCATTTCTGCATTTTCTTCTCGCAATGAGTCAAGGTATTTTACTTTGACTCGGTCACCCCCTTATAATGGGGATTATGGCTCCTGTGTGTGTGTATATATATATATATATATATATATATATATATATATATATATATATATATATATATATATATATATATATATATATGGATGTTAGACATAAGTCTTGACATGCAATATGTACAACGCACCCAAGTTCCTGGTGAATTGGGTTCCATTAAGGCCATATCCATTTATTTCTTTGTTGTGCCCGTTGAGCAAAGTTAGCGGAGTCTGCATGACAGGAACTATTACTACCCATTCCAGAGGTATTTACTGAACTGTCACTTTTTCACCAAAGAACGAGGTAGGCTAGTAACGCGCTGGCTTCGCATTCAAGAGGTCGAAAGATCGGTTCCCGTCCAAGACCGAGAGTTTAAGCTGTTTCCTGGCAGGAACTGCTGTGGTTGGACACCACAGTGGGGGGTTGGGGCTTGCCCTGGCTGACGAATACCCATTGTATTGAAATGGAAATAAAGTTTGTTTGTTTGTTTGTTTTTGTTTTGTGTCCTGTGGCAAAGTAGTCTTTGCAGATCAAGCTTGAGCTGGTTCAAAAACACAAAATTGTTTCTGCAAATGGAGCTCTCCCCATGGTCATATACGTTCAAAGTGGCCCTTCCTGGGCTATGGACCGTCACAGAGTTGATCTGGCTTGCTCCCCGAACAACTAGATATATAATTGGTTAATTTCCTTACGATGTTTAAAAAATATCCATAAATGCATATGTACAGAAATAAATATACACACATATCAAAGACTTTCCATTTTCAGAGGTAATTTTCCATGTATTTTCATTAGCTTTTTCGATTTACAGACTGCCTTAATATTTGTCATATTTAAGCAATTTATTCTAGCTCTCGACTCTATTATCTCTATGTCATTAATTTTAAAATTATAAAATGATTCTAATATCATCCAAACATAAGTTTAAAAAGATAATAAATATTAGTATTCACATTGAGACAATATTAAAAAAAAAGGCATGTCAATTTCATTATTTTAATGTAGTTGATGTCGTAAGTGGGTATTCCACTGGCTCACTGAACTAATGATTTATAGGGATATGCCAAATGATCTGAGTGGCAATTCCCTCCCTCACGGAAAAGAAGAGAAGTGTTTTTGTTCGTTTCATGGGTTATTCTCTTGTTTTGCTGTATATAATTACTAGATTTTTTAACAGTACGAAATAACTGTTTTACTAGGTCGTCGTAATCTTGGAAAACCCTTGAGAAAATATTCGAAATAAATAATAGAATACATGGGGAATTATCTTTAATTTTTTTTTTCATTTATGCTGCTCTTGTCGCTTTCATTATCGTTTCAACTATTTTTTTATTCTTTGTTTTTATAGTTAGTGGCATAAGTTGAGTTCCTAATGGATTTTTTCAATAAATTATAAAATAAAATGGCTTGATCATCTGAAGAATGAGAATGAGAAAACAATAGACCTGATTCCTAGCACCTGCCAAACTCGAAGCCGTAACGAGTACATTATGCTGACGAAATAGTGGATGCTTGAACTCGGACAACTCGGACGCTAGAAATGCCATGAT
>JAXCGZ010009733.1:0-5000 GCA_037179515.1 Halocaridina rubra | reverse complement strand
ACAGGGGAACATTAACCGCGGTTGACTTTAAAGATAGATAGTACTTTCGAAGGAAAGTATACAATATGGATAATTCCAGAAAATGTAATAAATTAAATCTTTCTTTCAAAGGAATTAATCGTGTCTGTCTCTGTATTTTAATCTCCACTAGTTTTATTTTTCCATCTGTGGATAATTATTCGTGGAACTTCAAGCTTTTTAGATACAAATTGTGTATTTTTTTTTTTGCAGCAAATTTCGTATTAATATAAAATGGTAATTTTTATTCTTTTGCTTTCGCCTTAATATCTTTTCATACTAATACAGTTTTCGAATTCTAAAACCTTCACAGCATGTAGGTAGATATTATTTTGGTTCCATTCTTGCAGAAATATACTGCAATCATTTTGCACGCAGTATAATAATAATAATAATAATAATAATAGTAATAATAATAATAATAATAATAATAATAATAATAATAATAATAATAATATTAATCCTCATTGTGTCACAATTAGTCCTCAATATGGGGGTGGACACAGCGTGGCATAATGATTACAACAATACATTTCTCTTCGGCAGCTGTGTCCGTATCAGTATCCGTGTGGACACTGGTGGCCATCTCTCTTGAGAGGTATTATGCAATCTGCCAGCCTCTCAGGTCACGGGGTTGGCAAACACTCTCCCACGCTTACAAGATAATAAGCATCGTTTGGTTGCTGTCCCTCATCTTCATGGCTCCAATTGCAGCATTATCACAACTTCTCCCAATTGGGGATACAAGTAAGATGTAGTTGTCATTTGGCAAATTAATGTAAATTTAGCAATATATGTAAAGTGTGTTGTTAAATTAAGGTCTATATATATATATATATATATATATATATATATATATATATATATATATATATATATATATATATATAGAGAGAGAGAGAGAGAGAGAGAGAGAGAGAGAGAGAGAGAGAGAGAGAGAGAGAGAGAGAGAGAGTATGCAAATGAATGCTAAAAAATGTAACTTAATATCTATCTGGCTACAAAAAATAATTTGTTACATTATACTATTTTTCTCTCTCTTTTACAATCAAGGTCGGCACAAGTGCCGCGAAATGTGGCCAAGCCTGCACTTCGAGCGCGGATTCAGTATGTTCTTAGGAGCGAGTCTCCTTTTGGTGCCTCTGGTGATCATGACGGTGGCCTATTCTTCCATCACCGTTTCGCTCTGGCACGGAATGAAGCTCGAACGGGAGACCGGCCAAGGTACCCCTAAATCCTGTACGTTCAGAGTATATCAAAAAACTGTAAAATTCATTTGACTTCTATGCCCTATTTTTCATCTACATTATCATCCATGACAGAGAAAATATTAAAACACTTCTCTTTATGTAAACACTTTAAAATACTCCTCTTTCCCTTGATCGCATCCTACTACCCTGATTCCTCATTTATTAATATTTCTAAGCAATGAATTCCCTAAAGGTATAGCTCCCTTTGTAATGCTAAACTCCTAGAGGTAGATCCCCTTAGAATTTCAAACTCTTTGTAATCATATTCTAAAATCATTTATATATCCAATGAAGACCAATTTTTAAACAACATAAAACTAAAAACAATTTTTTTCTTCATTTTTCATATCCAAAGGTTTTTTTCTATAGAACAAACAAAAACAATGATTGTTAAGCTGAATTTTAAAAGTAGCCATTTGCTCATCAAAGACAATGCATAATTATCATCATTATTTTCACTGTTGCTATGAAATTGCAAAAAAATTAATTAACCGCATAATATATGACGAAAATATTTTTTTTCTTTTCCCAGTAATATCTCTGACTGATTTGCACGGCCTAGCCATGGTGCAGCAGAGTCTTCAGCGCAAGCAGCAATCGAAAAAGCACGCTTCCAAAATATCAATAAGGTAAGGCCATGGAACACTTAACAATATCGAAAAAAAGGAGTTAAAAAATCCTAGATTCTTGACTGCATAAATCAAAGACCTTTTGATAGTTATGGCATAAATACTGCAAAGCTGGTACCCCACATGCGAATTCACAAAAAAAAAAAATAATAATAATAAATAAGGCCAATCAACATATAAGCACATGTAAGTAGGCGACTTATCTTTCATCTCTGCTTCCTTTTAACTTTAAATATTGTTGACCTCGTTAGTTTAATGGCTTTTAAACAACATAAAAAGCAATTAATTAATGATTACTGAGCATGGGTATTTTGCTATTGTTTTTATAATGATGCCACTAATCACGTATAACATCAAAAAATTAAATTTGGTCATAAAGGTAATGTATGAGCGTCGTTTATGTTGAAACTAAAAAAAAAAGGGATGAATTTAAAATAAAAATATATTATTACAAATTAAGCGATTAATTAATTTTTCTTGCTTTTGAAAATTCATCTTTATACATGACCAATTTTCCCCTTATAAGAGGAGTGGGTGAGTCAAAGCAAAATATACAGACTCTTTGGGAAGAGAAAACAGAGGGGATTCCCAACCCCACACTCCGCCCAATTTATTCGACTCTTACGACACGTAGGGGAACACGTAGGAAGTAGACCCCCCTCCCTCAGGGGGAAAATTGGTTCTCTATTATCCAGCGTGTACTCATTTACATACTGAGATTGCAGAGGTTATGAGAACACAGGCGTCATTGTAACCTCTTCAACAAACGCGCCGTGAACAAACAAAAATTTTACAGTTCTTGCCAAAGAAAGAGGTGGATTGGAACTCGGTTAATTTGTTTATTTAAATGCAACTTGTTTTCAACGTGTACAATTTATAAATATATCATAATAAATTTCATCGGATAGCGTACGGTGAAACTTAATCAAGGAATAAAAAATAAGTAAGGAAAATCATTACACTTTTCCAGGGACACATGCTTTCCTCTTGGATATCTTCTTGAAATTGCGAAGAGCCTTTTACTGTCTAGGGAATTGGAAAGCTTATTATGATATAGAAAATTGGGTTCATTTCCTTTGCACTTCCATAAAAAGGCCGAAGTAAGAGTATTCCAATATTGGGTAATAACCTTACATCAAAAGTACCGTACAAAATATCAGGTAATGAATGGGAGATTACTTTTGTGTATTAACAGGAGAGAGAGAGAGAGAGAGAGAGAGAGAGAGAGAGAGAGAGAGAGAGAGAGAGAGAGAGAGACTTCATTCTCACAACAAATCATTTATTCGACGTCACGTTAAGCAGGGTCTTGATGATTTAAGTTCTCAAACATATGAAATCACATAAAAAAGATGAAACTAAATTCATTAATTCTCTAAGAATCTTAGACGGTATATACGAGCTCTGAGCTTAAGAAACCTCTGTTCCACTACTGACCCCACACATCTAAATCAATTTGCCTACCGAGATGATAGGCACTTTCACTCAAAGGAATGAGTTGAATCATATATATATATATATATATATATATATATATATATATATATATATATATATATATATATATATATGTGTGTGTGTGTGTGTGTGTGTGTGTGTGTGTGTGTGGGTGTGTGTGTGTGTGTGGGTGTAATTTTGCAACTAAAACTTCAATTCCGTATATTAAAACTAACTACGAAGACAATGTTAGGAACAATCCTTGATGAATCACGAGTTGTTATGTAAATATTACTTTTTCTAGCTATACAACTTGGTCCAATCAAATAACTTCCCAGAAAATAAGTTCTAAAGAAAGGAAAAAAGATTTTTCATCTTCTTTCCCAATGCGACATAGATTAGGATGAATTCTGAGAAGGATTTTTTTTTTTTTTGCATATCTTTTATTAATATATTTACTTTTTTTTTTACGAGTTGTAGTACGGTTACATTGGTCCGTATCTACGAGGAGCTTTAGATGGTACGATTTCATCAGAGACTTCAAATATCCATTAGATTACTCTCTCTTTCTCTCTCACATACACAAGTACACACACACACACACACACACATATATATATATATATATATATATATATATATATATATATATATATATATATATATATATATATATATATTAAATATGAACTAGCATCAAAGGCATGAAAAAAAATAAATCTAAAAATATAATGTTTTCCACATTAATAAATCACATTAAAATATGCTTTGAACTTTTTGATTGTATAAAAATACCAATACAATATGCATCCAACGCCGTGCAAAATCATTCGTTTGATGTTAAATAACGTAATCTGATATTTTATTACGAATTTTATACTTTTTCGAAACAATAGTAGCCGAGACACCGTTCGAAAATTAGCTCCTAATGAAACAATATCCAACAAATGTTCCGGTTTTATGCCACGGACTTCCTTTTCTACCAAGGGCTAGGACGGTTGCCTTTTTGCGAAGGACTTGCTTTGGCAAATGTAATCGTTACCTTGAGTGCATGTATGTTGCATATTCATTTCCTAATTTATATTTTTTTTTCCACTTAGGACATCAAATTTTCCAGTTTCATATAAGATTCCTTTCAATATAATCATATAATTTAAACTATTCAATTATCATATCCAGGCAGTTAAGTATGGCAATAATGTACATTATATTTTCATTTTCAAACGCTAACAAAATACAAGTATATTCTTTAACTTGTAAAAAATATGCTGTCTTCATATATCATTCAATCTCTCGTTGACAATAGAAGTGCTTAAATAACATCCATTTAACAAGGATTAACATTCAAAGGAAAGAGATTAATAAAATATTCTACATTATCGCATTACATAACACTCAAATAACAGAAAAACCATTCAATGCATAATCCTTCCAGGGATTACTGACAAACAGCACATGAAGAGATCTTAAGCAATATAAATATATAAGCATATTTACTTAAGCAAAACAAAACCAAGCAAGTAAATAAACACATATATGTAAATGCCTCCAATTTGCTGTGTTCGTCAGACCATTCACAAAGGGGCCATGAATACTGCCTCTGAGAGAATATCATTGGAGCATACTACTGACACTGAAAGGTCATGGCACAAATCAAAGGTCAATTTTG
>JAXCGZ010009732.1:52500-72500 GCA_037179515.1 Halocaridina rubra | reverse complement strand
TGTATTGCATATTATGAGCTGTGTTTAGTTAAGTAATGTATAATAATACAGAGATTATATATATATATATATATATATATATATATATATATATATATATATATATATATATATATATATATATATATATATATATATATAAGATTAACATTTCAATAGATTATCTTTGTCTAGAAACTCAGTTATTATGTTTTAAGAACTTAGAGTCATATAGATAACTTCGAATCTCTCTCTCTCTCTCTCTCTCTCTCTCTCTCTCTCTCTCTCTCTCTCTCTCTCTCTCTCTCTCTCTCTCTCTCTCTCTCTCTCTCTCTCTCTCTCCCCCATCTATCTATCTATCTATCTATCTATCTATCTATCTATCTATCTATCTCTCTCCAACAGTTTATTCTCGCTATTTCTCTTTCCATTTTTTCTTTCTTTTTTCTAGGGCGAAGAGACAGAAGAACGCCCCTCTGTCCCTCTTCATGTCTCAAAAGTCGACATGCAGGGGGACACGTAGGAGGTATTCTTGCTTCCCCCTCATGAGGACCTACACTTTTATTAATTACAATATTATGAAAACCTAATTCAAACATCTTTTCTCCAGGCAAACACTAACAAACACCGGCAAACAGAAGTGTTTGAAGACCATCAACAAAGCAAACAAACATCAAACAAGACAAGAGACACCAAGCCATGGAGGAAGGAAAACAGAAAAACAGACGGTTTTAATATAAGGGAACAGACAGACTGACAGAAGGCTAAACAGACAGGAAGTAGACAGTCTTGAGAAAAGAAAAAAAAAACATTTTTTTTATATAATGTCATCATTATTTAGACAAACAGACAGAAAGCTAAACAGACGGGAAGTAGACAGTGTTAAAGAAAAGGAAAAACAGTATTTAGACGTACAGACAGACAGACTGACATAAATAATGCTAAACAGATGGGAACTAGACACTGTTAAGGAAAACAGAAAAAAAAACAGACTTTATACTATTGTGGAATAATTATTTAGACAGAGAGACAGACATTGATAATGAAAATGAGAGACAGAATGCTAAACATAGGGGAATGAGACAGTGTTAAGAAAAACTAAAACATAATTTAGACAAACTGAAAGGTAGACAGACAGAATGCTAAACAGACAATCTTAGTGAAATTTTAAAAAAACAGACTTAATGATATAATGGAATAATTATTTATAGAGATAGACAAACAGATAGACAGAGAGACAGACAGAATACTAAACAGACAAAAAATAGACTCTGTTAAGGAAACAGATAAACAGACAAATTTAATATAAGGGAATGGCTATTTAGACAAACAAATAGACAGACAGAATGCTAAGAAGACGGGACGTAGACAGGGTTAAGGAAACAAAATGACAGACATTTAATATAAACGAATATTTTATTTAGACAGACAAACAAACAGACGGAATTCTATAGAGACTGACAGGATATAGGTATATATACATAAATAGATCAATAGATAGGAAAATAAACTTACAAGCAAGATAGACAGATGGAAAATAGACTAATAGGTGTATGGAAGATTTTAGTGATATAGATAAACAGACTTAAAGACAGACAGAGAAACAGATGTATAGGGATGAGACCGATAGATAGATAGATAGACTGACAGACAGGCGGATGGATAGATAGATAGATAGATAGATAGATATATAGATAGAAAGATAGATAGATAGATAGATAGATAGATAGATAGATAGATAGATAGATAGATAGATAGATAGATAGTAATTGAGAACATTTGAACAGACAGACTGACACCAGATAAAAAGACAAATGAAAATTAGTAAATTAGACAGAGACAGGGGACAAACCTGACACTGAGATAGGCAAACAGATAAATATAAAGGGTTTATTTGGTAAATGGATTAGCCTGATATTTAGAAATATAGACAGCATGTACAATGATAATTAGACAGATCTGCATAATGACAGATATTCAAAAAGGCAGGCTAATTGCATACACAGACAGAGTTACATATAGTTAGACAGACGGATAGAGAGGTATACAGGCAAATTAGATAGACAGCTAGATAGTTAGACTTACAGGATATTAGACAGACTGATAGACAGACACAGATTTACAAGGATAATATAAATAGGAGAGACAGACAGACAGACAGACAGACAGACAGACAGACAGACAAACTAAGAGATATATATATAATGTATATGGATAATTTTATAAACCTTAGACATCCTTACTAAGTACTTTAGACAAACAGAAGAAAAATAATTGTACAGGAATAATTAGACTGTTGCACAGATAGACAAACATACAGAGAGACATATAGACAGGGATTCAGAGACAGACAGATGAACAACTGTAATTAGACACAGACTGACAGACTTCTGGAAAGCTACGCAGACAGATAAACAGACAGATACTCAGACAGCAAAGACTGGTGATTTGATATAACTAGACGGACAGATAGACAGACTTACGAAAAAGACAAAAATATAGACAGAATTATTTAATAAACATAACCAATTAAATAGACCAATAGAAAGTTTCACAGAAAAACAGACAAACAGACAGGTGTAACGGGAATAATTAGATTGACAGATGGCTAGATATACGTAGAAAAAGGACAGAAACACCAATAGAACCAGAAAATAACACACAATTAGATAGGCTGTGTTATAGTTCAGCAGACAGATAGACAGAAGAAAAATGGACAGGCGTAGTGAGAAAGAATTAGACAGCTACACTGAAACACAAAGACAGTTAGACAGACTAACAGTAAGCTAGACATATAGACAGACTGACACTGACAGACATGGATAAACAGAAAGAAAAAAATGACAGACAGGGACATAAATACATATGCAGATAGGCAGACAGGAGTTGTGCAATTGATATTTAGACAGACGGCTAAACAGACGACAAGATAAATTGACAAATGACATACTGCGCAAGAATAATTAGACAGATGAACGGAGAGACAGACACACATAAGTAGATATTATTATTATTATTATTATTATTATTATTATTATTATTATTATTATTATTATTATTATTATTATTATTATTATTATTATTATTATTATTATTATTATTATTATTATTATTATTATCATTATTATTATTATTATTATTATTATTATTATTATTATTATTATTATTATTATTATTATTATTATTTGATGTTGGCGGACACAACATAAAAAATAGCCCCAGGGTATTCCCTGCGTGTCGTAAGAGGTGACTAAAAGTGGACGGGGCGAGGGGACTGGGAATCCTCCCCTTGTATTAACCTCCCGCGAGACGTCAAAGAAGAAGGGGAGTAGAGGGGAGAGTAACTTTTCCCCAAACTCTAGTTTTGTTTAAGTTTTTATGTCGGCTACCCCCCCCCCCAATGGGGGAAACAGCCAAAGTAGATAGTAATAGATAATAGGGCATAAAAACAAAATAAAGATTTTTTGTCTTATAATGAGCTAGTCTAACATTTATCCTAGGAGAAAATTATATAAAATAAAAAGAATAAATTGTAATTTAAAGATAATACTTTTAGAATTCGGGAATACAGATTGACAAGTAAATAATAATAATAATAATAATAATAATAATAATAATAATAATAATAATAATGATAATAATAATAATAATAATAATAATAATAATAATAATAATAATAATAATAATAATAATAATAATAATAATAATAATAATGAATAATAATAATAATAATAATAATAATAATAATAATAATAATAATAATAATAATAATCCCATCAGATTCCTCAATTTCTACAATTTTAAGCATTTATATATACACCCATTTATGTCACGGTTAGTCCCCATTCAAATAGGGGTGGACACAGACATGTTACATAGGGTTTAAACATTATTTAGAAATGACTGAATTGATTAAATTTATTTATCATTTCATATTACAACAATATACAATAATTACTACTACATTCCTTCTACAGATGGGCTGAAGACAATGTCCGTGCGGTGAATGTGGTAAATTTGGCAAAAGGGAGGCCTTATATAGACTCTGAGAGCATGGTTGCCATCCTTCACCAGATACTGAAATATTCCTGGTGTTGGGTGGTCGTTTTAGACTTGTCAACTGATAGAGATTTGGTTCTAAGGTAAGGGATATAAGGATTTGCCACTACTACTTTTAACTACTGACTACTACTACTACTACTACTACTACTACTACTACTACTACTATTTACAGGTTTATGGATACCTCAAGACTATTTTACTTTCCAAATATTCCAATAATAATGATTGGACCTGAGAGAAATGTTGAAGAATGTTTCTTAGGCCATAAAACATTAAGAAATTCGATCCAATCTCTCTACCTCTCCTATCCTGACGGTATATATGAGGCTCAGAGCAGTATACAAGGTAAGTTACATCATCATTCTTCATTCATACACTGAAGGAGTTTGATCTACCATTGCTTGAATCTAGAATAACAAAGAAGGGGTGTATTAAATAAGCACAGTTTTATGTGTCATTATGAATCCCCATTCGAATGGAGGTGGATTTAGGCTGGATGAACTTCCTAACGCCCCAAGATGGGACTGAATCTAGATTAATCACTTCCCGACTCATGTGCTCTACTACTGGTCTACAGCGACCAAAAGAAGGGGTGTAGTAACAATCTTCAAATTACAGTATTTATTGAAGCATATACCTCTGATATAGCTATATCTGTAACATAGGTGCCACCAATGTAGTATTGCTACTGCTAAATGTTGTATTCTATTTAATTACTACATGATGTTCGTCGGTAGAGTCAAAGCCTGCAGGTACCAACTTGAAGGTAGTTTGAAGAAAGCGCAATGATCTTGGGAGGGTGGCTCAGTGATTAATTCTTAAGGTACATATCTGTAGGTAAGTATGTACCACAAAGTCCCTGGGCTCTTCTTTAGTTACTTCTGCCTTCAAACCTCGAGCAAATCTACGAAGTACGAAAAAGGGAGGCAGAGGCTGGAAGGGCTTTCTGACTATGCCTAGACCTATAAGGATGATAAGTCAGTCTTCTATTAATATTGGCCTGCCCTACAATAAGGAAAGCTGCCAATTCATATGACGTGGGCACAGCCAGGTGTGATTATGATTTCCAGGCAGTCTTACATCTTGGGCCTAATTTCCATGTGGTAGTGCAAGTTAACACGAGTGTCAATTTGTGACTCCAGGACAAATCTTATCCTATAAGTTTTAGGTCGAATATCAGAGATAGGAAGTGTGAGAATCCACACCACGTGCACTCAGTTTCCATGTGGTACCTGGTTCTAAGCAAGCATGTCAAACCAACAAATACTTAGATAGATGCACTGTGTATGACATATTATTCTCATATGTATATTAACTTTAAGAATTATTTCTACCACCTCTTGAATCTAGATCTACCTGGGAAATATGGGAACAGTTTTGAATTATATAGAACATCATGTATTATCTTATATGCAGTTTGGGTGAGGGAGTTTAATGTACCACCTCTTGAATCTAGAAGAAGGTAATGGAATTGTTGTATCTATTTAAATTTTGTAAACTTTATACTACATTGTCATGTGCAGATGAGCTGAAAGAGATATAATTACCATCACACAAATCTAGGAGTGTAGAGTGGTGAGAGAGAATTTTTTTTTAGATTGCATAGAAAAATTAAATACTCCAATGAATGAGTTAGAAGCTACCACCACTTGACTTCTAGATGTATAAATAGGTGACACAGAAACAATTTTGAACTTGTATGGAACATCATGGTATATTCCTATAAGTAAATACACTGAAAAAATTGGGTCTACCACCACATGAATTTAGTACAAGATGGGTGATTACAATGTTTGAAATACATCTTTTGCTTAAATTAGCTTAACATTGAAAAGTAAGCTACCATTATTTTATTTTTTTTAGTGCCTAAACATATAATAAGTGAAACTGGTGGAAACTAATGCTTTGGCTACAAGCAGGACTAATTTGTCTAGCGAACACCTGGCGGAATTATACTCAATAAAATCTTTATTTTGATTATATATATCTGGTTATTTATTTAATAAGTAAATTCTTTGTTTGTAGCTAGGGAGGGAGAGTTAAATATATACGCTCGTTGTCGCTTCAGAGTCGGTGGTAATGCTAGATATATATTTATATATCTTGCTGGTGTAATTATATATACTTATGTGCATTTCTATATACTTATCTTTGTATTCATTTACTTATGTGTGCATGTATATATGTATCTATATATATCTGTGTCTATAATAGCAATTCGTTTATAGGCTCGGAAGGTGAGTTAAAAGTTTACGCTCGTTGTCTCTTTTGTAACGCTGGCAACGCTGGAGTTCTGCTACTGCACGCCTGGAAATCCACCGACAGACTGACGAAGAGAATCGAAACTCTAGGTAGGTAATATGGAGAGAATTATACACAAAGGCATATAATTGGATAAATAGGTAAATAGATAATTAAATAGATATATAAATCAGTAGATAAATGAGTAAATAGAGTTATGAATATTAAAGTAAATACTTAAGTGAATTAATTAAACTGGTATTATAATATTTGTGTGTGTGAGGTATATCTTTTGTGTTCACGTCAATATTTATAACTTTTCATATATATATATATATATATATATATATATATATATATATATATATATATATATATATATATATATATATATATATATATATATATATATATATATATCAGTCCCCTTTACAAGGGGGAATCTTGGCCGAGTCAAAGCACTCATTTCCTAGAAGGTCCGCTTTATTTTATATTAATATGCTAATAATCTCTCTCTCTCTCTCTCTCTCTCTCTCTCTCTCTCTCTCTCTCTCTCTCTCTCTCTCTCTCTCTCTCTCTCTCTCTCTCTCCACAACACAACATGCTCAGAGACTCCAAATTACTACTGATCTGGATGAAGTTTTCGTACCAGTAACACCTGAATCAATCCCAGAATAGGCACCTGATGTCGTGTTCAAGTGCTTAATCTGCGGTTGAGGCAAAAATCCTAACCTAGATTAAGTGAACTAAATTAGGATGACTTAGGTTAGGTTAACCTACCTTTCTGCCTCAATCCCAAATTAATTACATAAAAATAACATCAGGTGCCTAATCTGTGATTGGTTCCCCCCTCCTATTTTTATGCTGACTGGGGTTCTAATTGAACTTTTCCTGCTAGAAACTCTTCCTGTTTGCACACTGTTCTCCTGCCAGAATGCTCCAATTTGCCTTGACTTACTGCAGAAGGAAAACACAGAGGGGGGAGTCCCAGTCCCCCTGCCTCACCCCATTTAGTCGACTTTGATGACACGCAAGGGAACACGGAGGCGGTATCATTAACCCCTAACCTCAGAGGAAGAAGGAAATGCATAATCAGGGATAAACTGTGAAACTGCTGAACACATTTAGATAAAATCCAGCTATATTCTTTTGCTACCGTGGGTGACCCAAGTAGGGTGGTGGTGGGATGGTGGCGGTCCTTCATCCCTTAGAAGCTAAGAGGAGTGATTGAGGTATGTTGACTTCTAGTGAATGTGTGCTTTGACTCAGCCATCCACCTTCCAAGGGGGTAATGGTCAATGTATATGTATATGTATGTATATTTTCTATAGATGAAAGCCGGAATTTCAACGGACATCTGATGCGAGTGGTTTGCCTGAAGAGAATTCCATATATCAATTATGATGAGAACTGGAATGGACCGCCTGGAACCATTGGGCCTCTGGACTCCTTGGAATTCAGAATTACCGACATGGCAGCTCAAGTTTTCAACTTCACGTAAGCTGGAATAGCACCGTGGGACGTTCGAAATGGCTTCCAGTCTTAATTCCTCAGCCACACTTTCTCAAGGAAGAGTTGTGGGATTGATCCCACTGACACGCTGAAAAGCCTACCTGTGTGCACCGCGCTCGAATGGGGACAAATTGTGATATATGAAATCCTGTATTTTTTCTAATTCATATAATTACAGAAAGTCAGACAGACAAGTGAACAGAAATACTTAGAATGAAAGACAGATGAGACAGACATAAGCAGACAAAGAGACAGGGATTCCAGAGACATATACACGACAGACAGGTGAATGACGTGTTTAGACAGACAGACAGACAGACTTACAGTTGGAATACGGCTGCAGTATTTATTAATTAATTAACTTATTTATCTATTTATCTATTTATTTATCTATATATTTTAGTTTGTTATGAAGATATAATCAACCCTTGCACGTGGTAGTAGGAGACTAAAGGCGATATCCCTGGCGAGACGGAACAAAAATTCTACTGTTATTCTCTTCGTGTCGTAACAAGCGGCTAAAAGCTATTACATGAGAAACCAAGATAATTAATAATAATAATAATAGATGATAATAAGTTGCAGTTTTTTTATTATAATTATGACAATGATATTATTATTATTATTATTATTATTATTATTATTATTATTATTATTATTATTATTATTATTATTATTATTATTATTATTATTATTATTATTATTCCAGGTACACTGCTAGCGAGCCTTGGGACGGAGAATGGGGGTTGCCCAATGAGTATGGCAACTTCTCTGGCATCGTAGGCACTCTCCAGTACGAAAAAGCAGATTTTTCATACTTACTAACGGCACTGCCCGTCAGGTGGCTTGCCATGGAGAGTGGCCTCGTCTACATCCCTGACCCATTTATTATTATCTCACCTAAGCCTGGACCTATGCCCAAATCTCTATCTATTGTCTCGCCATTTAAAGGTGTGCCCAGAAGAGATTAGGTTGAGTTAACCTAAGCCTACCTCACCTAGGTTATTAGATATCTTAACTCATTTTTTTTTTTACTTCATTATCATCTCAGTAAATGAAGTCAATATATTTCATTTCTCACTAGCAAAACTAATTGACCTCAAGGTTAAACTTTTAGTTAGATATCTGAAGCCGAATATATTCACTTCTTTTAAGTGAATGCCAAACAGCCACAGACAGAGTATGAGGGGAAAATGTTTTTCGATATATATCTTTTTAATCACCGCTTGGTCTAATCACAAATTGATTTCTTTGTAAAAACCCATTTTCCTTCCAATAACTTCTCTGCTAAGTCTTGATTATGAATTAATGTTTCCTCCAAAAAAAAAACAAATATAATATTCCTAAAATCTCTGTTAAGTCTGGTTTACGAGTCGACCTTTCCTCATTAAAGCTTAGTTTCTTTTATAAAATCTCTGCTAAATCTGGTTTACGAGTCAACCTGTCCTCATTAAAGCTTAGTTTCTCTTATAAAGTCTCCTTTAAGATTGGTTTGTGAGTCGACCTTTCCTCATTAAAACTTAGTTTCTTTTATAAAATCTCTGTTAAGATTGGTTTATGAGTCGACATTTCCTCATTAAAGCTTAGTTTCTTTTATAAAATCTCTGTTAAGATTGGTTTACAAGTTGACCTTTCCTCATTAAAGCTTAGTTTCTTTTATAAAATCTCGTTAAGTCTGATCCGCTAGGCAGTATTTTCTCATGAAAACCCAGTGCATATTTCCTAAAATTTCAGTGAAATTTGACTTACAAATCAATGCTTTCCTAAGAAGAAAAAAAATAAAAATAAATAAATAAATAAATAAATAATATTAATAATAATAATAACAATAATAATAATAATAATAATAATAATAATAATAATAATAATAATAATAATTCTTAGGTTCTACGTACTCACGTATCATTTATAACTGAAGAGAGAAGTATGTTTGGTTCTCTTACCCACGACAGTAAGTAAGTAATCTGTGTTCGCATGGGGTTGGACACAGACAGGCTGAAACTGGGGAATTAAAACTGGATAACATTAAAAACGTTCTCTCTTCTTTTTATCTTTTCAGAATTAGTTTGGGTTCTGGTACTTCTCTCTTATATCGCATACTCCTTGAGTCTCTGGCTCGTGGAGAAAGGCCGAAGAGCCATCACTGGCCATAGAGAAAAAGGTATCACATATTCATTCTTCTATACTCTGACAGTGTTGGTAGAAGATCCACCTGTGGCCCTTCCCTCATATTTTTCAGGGCAGGTAAGAGGAACAGATGACTGACTCTCAGTTGCTGCAAGACTAGGTTTGCCTTGAGAGCTGGTATAGAGTGCAAGGGATTTTTAGAATCTGAAGAAGAAGAGTAATCCTAGGGTGTTTTAGGACTATTCAAATGTAAGAGGCGAGTCCACATAACTTAACCTAACCAGACTATATATATATATATATATATATATATATATATATATATATATATATATATATATATATATATATATATATATATATATATATATATATATATATATATATATATATATATATATATATATATATATATATATATATATATATATATATATATATATATATATATATATATATATATATATATATATATATATATATATATAAAACCATGATATTAACAATACTATCAACCACGATTTGTCTAAGACATCTTGGACTCGATCTAGTGTAGCCCGCGACAGAGTCAAGCTGCCTTAATCAACTATGCCACTTATGTCTGCGATTGGATTCGGTTTTACGTCACGAACTCCCTTTTCTACTAAGGGCTAGGATGGTTGTCTTCTTACGAAGGACTTGTTTTGGCAGATGTAATCGTTACCTTGAGTGTATGCCTTATGTCTGCATTACATTTAAATGTAATGCAGACAAAAACAAAATCCTTCTTTTTGGTATATATGTC
This sequence comes from Halocaridina rubra, assembly GCA_037179515.1. NCBI lineage: Eukaryota > Metazoa > Arthropoda > Malacostraca > Decapoda > Atyidae > Halocaridina > Halocaridina rubra. The sequence goes on along the minus strand of JAXCGZ010009732.1, from coordinate 61,795 downwards.
AAATGTTCATAAAATCATTATTGCTTTTAAAAACTATATTAACTTGTCTGTAGATTTATAAACTCAAGTTTACTCTTGCTTTTATAGTCATGAGAGTTTTTGCTGTTATTGTTATTACTGTCCTTTCAATGGTGTGCTCACTTTGTCTACTGATTTAGCGAGAGTTTTCAAAATAACACAAAACACTATTTTAAGTCCTCTGTTTGATGTATTATGTTTCACTATTAACATTCATCTAGCCCTTGGTAGCAAAGGGAGTCCGTGACGTAAAACCGGAACAGAACAGAACAGAGTGAGGATGGACAAGTAGGAGTTGGGGAATTAAGACTCAGTACCCTTTATAACTCGCTGCTGTGGGGTCGAACCCCGGTTTGTTATTTCCTGGTTGGGTGCTGCACCACTGAGGTATCACTATATTCCCCTATATCTTTCTAAATTCCTCTGCATAAACTGGGATATATTTACTTAAAATATGATCATAATCATGTATATCATTATTTCATTGTCAAAATTGGAAGCTGCAGTAGCACATTGGTAGAGTGCTCCAGTCGGCAAGCGACGAAACACTTGTTTGATTCCTTCCTGAGGTGTTAAGGGGGGTTTACACGGTCAAACGGTTAGTCGAACGCGGTTCGACAGACAAGTGTTTGAAGTGAAGTTCGAACGTGTGAATGGGGTATTTGGTTGTCGAACACGCCGGCGACAACCAAATACCCAGTTCACACGTTCGACCATCACTTCAAACACTTGTCTGTCGAACCGCGTTCGACGAACCGTTTGACAGTGTAAACCCCTCTTTAGGAAGGGAGTCAAACCTTACATCCTCCAGCTCAAGCATAAGTATGTCCACCCACATCGAATTAGGACTAATTATGACATAAAACGCTGCATTTTATTGTCTGTATCAGTATGACGTAGATGATGGCAGATGAAACAACAGTCCTCTCAAATTTTTTTTAAATTCCTTATTTTTTCTCTATTCACTTATTGATTGGATGGATTCGGTTTTACGTCACGAACTCCCTTTTCTACTAAGGGCTAGGACGGTTGCCTTCTTACGAAGAACTTGTTTTGGCAGATGTAATCGTTACCCTGAGTGTATGCCCTTACTAACCTCAGTCCGTGACGGGGCGCGAACCCTCGACCTGCCGCATCAGAGTCGCAGACATGACCTCTGTATATCACTGAACTTTGCTCATTGCTAGGAAAATCTTGGGGATTGACAGACAGTGCCACAATCCTCTCTAATTCACATCATCATCAAATCTTTCAGCTTCTCCCGTTAGAGGTCGCCACAGCAGATCAATCGTCTCCTCACTGCCCAATCCCCTTCATCCTCCTCTGTCACACTGCACACCCTCATGTCTTCCTTCACCACATCCTTAAAGCTACTCTTGGGCCTACCTCACTCCCTCCTGCATGACGCCCATCCTCAGTAACCCTCTTCTAACTCACCTCTCATCCTTCCTCAGTACATGCCAAAACCATCTCAGTCTCGCTTCTCTCCCCATGACTTCTAATCCTACATTTCAATCTTCATTTTTTTCCAGGTACTGATAGGCTTCTGGTTACTGGTGTCATTCATCATCACCAGTGCTTATCGTTGTTCCTTGATCAGTTTCTTGACTGTTATTGAGACCTACCCAGCCATAGATTCAATGGAAGATTTATGGACGAGGAAAGGCTGGACATGGGGCAGTATTTATCTTCCACACTCAGGTGCTTCTTATCTTTATTTAGCTGAGAATCCAAATCCTGTCATAAGAAAGATATCCAAAGAGATTGAGGTAAGACATACACTTGTTGCAGGTATCGCGCTGTGGGTCTAATTAGTACAGTAATTAAATATAAATGCAGCTGGAAGGACATAAATTTCCCAGTTACTACTTCAGTGCATGTCATCTTTACCTTTTTTTTTGCTCCATTTTATTTCTAACTTTAACCTTCTACTTATGCAAATTTTATGAAACTTGGCCAGAAGTTGCCACAACATTTAAAATTTTATGCAAATAATAAACAATGCTAATATCTTTATCAAGGTGACTGTAGAGAGGTCCCCTTGTAAAGTAGTTGCAGAACTTATTGTTAAACATTGACAACACCTGAAACAATTTCGTTCTCAAACAGCTGTTCCATGACAGCTTGGTGTAGAACTGCATATTAGTACACTCGATGCATTTGTTAATCAGTTGCAAACCTTATTATTAAACACTGATATCATTTGAAAGGACCTTTTTGCTAAACATATATTTTATATCCCTAATTAGTTGCACACCTTGTTATTAAACACTGATATCATATGAAAGGACCTTTTTGCTAAACAGATACTTTATATTCCTAATTAGTTGCACCTTGTTATTAAACACTGATATCATCTGAAAGGACCTTTTGCTAAACAGATATTTTATATCCCTAATTAGTTGCACACCTTGTTATTAAACACTGATATCATCTGAAAGGACTTTTTTTGCTAAACAGATATTTTATAACCCTAATTAGTGTAGAAACGTCATCTCTTGAACTGAGCAGAAATGATGTTTGTACAGAAAAAATAATAGATATAATGATATGGATAACGTGTTGGTGCAGCGGTAGCCCAATGATAGAATGCATGAATTGAGAAGTGACTTACACTGGTTTGAGCCCACCTCCGGATGATAGAAAGGGCATCCAGTCTTAATCCACTAGTTCCAACGTGTTTGTATTCACCACCATATATGGGGACTAATATTGACACATAAAATAGTGCATATGGATCAGTTTGAAAAGCTTTCAGTTTCCAAGAATTATAAGAAGAAAAAAATAAAAACTACTTTATTTATCGGTTGGAAACCTCTTTAACTTTTTTTTATGTTGAGTATATTTGAAATGAACAGGCTGTCAGTCATGATATACAATATAGTTCATATTTTGCTAATATTAATATAAGCTATTTATGCGCAGTAAGTAATATAGACCGCTTTACAGCTCAATCATCAGAAAGTTTCTTACAAAATATTGTTATTAAAATCAGTACAAGACATCTTATTCACAACATAAATCTAGCACAGTTTACAAAAAACATTTTCAGATGAAGTAAAAAGAAATGTGACAGTAAAGGAAGCAGTGAAGAAGAGGATACTAGAAAAATGTGGATACAGTTGATTACAGTCATTAAAAATTAAAGAAGTTAATAGGCATGGAATGGTTTGTTACAATTTTTTTCATTATATTTGAACACAATACATAACTATATCAAATGGGTAAGTTTTAAATATTTTCTTCTCCTTGGATCCTTACAGATTTTACCATCTGAGAACCATTTACCCCGTATTCTTCGAGGCAGGTATTCATTCATAACTCGGTATTCTTGGGCACTTTCTGCCATGCTCCAGGCTGAAATGTATGGCCTTCCCATCCATATAAGCAAAGCACAGTACCCTGTCTCTTCAGGGTACTCCTGGGGCTTCAGGTATGTTCATTATTTTGTTTCTCTGTAGTGAGTTCGTTTCTGAACCTAATAACTTTTTATTCTGTAATGAATGCCATTAGCTGATACAGCAGGTTCATTTTCCTCAAATCTTGCAGGGCCTCTTTGTACAAATTATATTCATTTTTATTACATTATTTCTGTCCACTATCCATTTAAATGTTGCTGCTGTTGGTTTGCTCTAAACTGCAGAATCCCTAAGAAAGGCCACTACTGATCCCAGGCTCTCCCACAGAGGTCTCAGAAGTGTAGGTTGTATTGTTATTGTTGTTCTTCCCAGAGCTGCCTGGACGGAGAGCCTAGAGTCATTTAGGAAGGCTACTGCCGATTTCCTGGCTTTCTCTCAGAACTTCCAGGGAGTGTAAGTTGTGCTGTTGATTTGCATTGGCTGTAAGCAGCACAGTCTTCGTGAATAAGTATGATGGAGTGACTAAATTATTCTCAAGACAACAGTGGTTATTATTAACTCTTTTCTCTGGCTATTCCCCAACAGGAAAGGTTTTCCAATGAAGGAACCCATTGACAAACTGCAGCTTTTAATTCGCGAGAATGCCTTAGCTGATGTGTGGTTGAAAGCAGTGACCAAGTACATCGCCGATAAAGTTGGTAGAAATAGCACTGTGAGGGAAACTGAGGGGGAGAGTACGGTAAGTTTTTGCTACGCCATTTCCAGCTCGGATCACGGTATCAGTTAGATGTGTCACTCTGACTTGATGTCAAAACATGGTTAAATTGAATCCATATAGCACTGACTATGCTACTGAAGATATCAGTTGTATCAATACTGAATTGGGAGTTCAGTTCTACAGGTTACCAAGCCTGCTGATGAGAGCCAATCATCATTAACACCCTGATAGGCTCATGGAGATTGGAGTAGCACAGTTGTTAGAACACTCGAGTTGGGAAGTAACAAATCCGTGTTCAGGCAATTTGTGGGGCGTTAGGAAGGGTTTCCAGTATTTGTTCCCTGCTTCAACCGGTCTGTGTCCATTCCCACTGGAATGGGATCCAGAGTGACACAAGAAGTGACAAACAACATTATTTCTCTGGGGGTTTACACACATATGTAGAAAATGAACCTTGCTTAGTGTGTTATCGTGAGGCCCCTTTGTAAACAATGTATTGACGACCTTTACTTCTCACCTTTATTACTATATTTTCTCTTGTTCTTATGTCTCCCATAAGGACTGAATGACTTAAATAGTCAGCTCTTGATATTTGGTCTCTTAAGTCCACGACTTCCTTGTTGACACTCACATTTACTGTAAACATCAAATCTTTCGGCTTATCCCATCAGGGGTTTCCACAATGGATCAGTCATCTCCATATCGCCCTATCTCATCCATTCTCCTCAACCACACCATGCACCCTAATATCCTCACTCCCTTCATCCATAAACCTCCTCTCCACCACCTGCTTGGCAGCTCCGTCAGTATCCTTTTCCCAACATACCCCTCATCCCTCCTCAGTATATGTCCAAGCCATCTTTTTCTTTCCTCTCTCACCATGTCCCCAAACCATCCACAGAACTGATTTTTTCTTGTACAGGATCATCAAGTCTTATCTATGGAGCATCTTCAAGGTGTGTTCTATTTGGTCTTCTTGGGAGCTTTCCTCGCATTCTTGTCCTTTGCTGTGGAATGCACCCTCTTTCACTGCTGTTCTGGTTATTTTGCAAGCGCAAGTACGTAACTTTATTAGATGTTATTAAAAATTTTAATGAATCATTTTAAGGGAGATGTTGTCAGGGGACCACGGCAATACAGTGGTGAAAGTTCTCGACTCAGAAAGTGATAAACTCTTGTTTTATCCCTCCACGGGGCATTAGCAAGGACACCCAGCCTTAATTTCCCAGCTCCACCAAGTCTTTGTTCACCCCCAGTGAATTGGGACTAAGTGTGACATGCTATGGTGTTATCATTGGCTGCAGTGGTGAAGTGGATTTATTTTTGAATAAGTTTTTGCTTTGATCTGGCTACTACTCCCATTACAAGGGTGATTACATACACAAGGGCTGCAATCCCTTTGTAAGAGGGTGGCATAGTCAGAGCATATATTCACCAGAAGCTAATATACCTTGATCATTCTTCTTAGCTCCGTTGGGATAAAAAGCTGCCACTAATCCCCCTCTACCCTGCTTGGGTCACCCACAAGGTAAGTGGGCAAGGACCTGCCGTGAGGTCCGACCGCTGGAGCTGGTTTGCCCCTACCCATTCATCTCATGGCGATTACGGCCTTTATATATAAATATATTTTTGTGTTAAATATTTATGGAATTACGGTATTTTTCCTGGTTGTTTGAAACAAAAATGTCCACAAAATAAAATCCCTGGGCACCATAAAAGCCGACTTCAAGGGCTAAAGGAGTGAAAGGTTGTCTAGCCCATCTTAACTGAGAGATTTCCTGCCACGGAACAGCTGATGTAAGAGGTGAGCATAGACTTAGTATGATGAAGCCCTGGTGCCTCCCTTTTTATATTTAATTCTGGCCACCAACCTGGCTCCAGCTGGATATGTTGGCATGTTGAAAAATCTCACAGAAATATGTATAACAGACACTCTTTAATAAGTCTAATAATAAGATTTGGAGTTCTGTCAAGGTGTTTTTCCTTCTTTTGCAGATGATATCTGATGTCGTATGATGAGTGAAAAATGAAGGAAAAATCTTCTGATTACTGACTCTGGCACAATGATCGCAAACATTTCTTGTTCTGATTGCCCCATACTCTGGATCCCTGTTCATGAAAATGACTGATAGTTACTCTGGTACAATGATCGGCAGTGCTGCTTGTTCTGATTACCCCCAATACTCTGGATTCTCATTACCCCGAACTCTGGACTCTAATCGCAACAAACTCTCTATCATAGGCTCTTCGGAAAGAAACTTTGATGGTGACTTCGTTATAAAGGCTAACCTGTGTATACGGAACAAGGCCTTGTAATGGAAATATTATCATTCCAAAAAAAAATATACTTAACTAGAAGGATAAATTTAATTTTTATTTCCAACCTCTCTTATAAATAATTACTTGAGAGCTGTGGAATGGATTCTCTTCCACCTCTGACTGAATAGTTCTTATGGTGTACTACTCAATATTCCTGCTAAGTTGATATGAGTTATAATTCGATATATATATATATATATATATATATATATATATATATATATATATATATATATATATATATATATATATATATATATATATATATATATATATATATATATATATATATATATATATATATATATATGAGAGAGATAGATAGAGAGAGAGAGAGAGAGAGAGAGAGAGAGAGAGAGAGAGAGAGAGAGAGAGAGTTGCATTATCAATTAAATCCCACGACCCCACGAAGTTGCTGATAAGCACAGTTCAAGTGCTGTTTATTTTCGTACTACAATCTTGACTTGTGCTACCTTGAGAATAGAGAAGTGCTTATCATGGGGTAGTAGAGTGCTTATCGGCGCACTCCACAAATTATCAGATTTAGATGCTACTTCACACTGTCACATACCAATGAGAACAAACATTTTTTTTTTATTTGATGGAATTTGTTTTACTAAGTCTTCCACTTCCTAACAAACTAGTCTTTAATTATGTAATTTTATATAGTGGATTTTTTGTTCTCACAAAATGTGTTTTTTTTATGTGTATTTTACATGGATAATTTTTTATTTAAATAGGCCTTTTTCTTCCTTGTCGTAATATAGCTAAATTTTACGGTTTCTTTTTTATCCAAGCAAGCTCGCCATACGTAAAAAAAAAAATGAGACATTTGTTTATATTGTCACCGAATTAAAAAATAATAATAATCTTATACTAATTAAAGCTAAGACATACAGTAGAGTATTTACAGACCCTAAAACAAATATAAATAAATGAAAGTTTAAAACGAGATTTGGAAGGTGTCAAAAGTACTATTGTGGATATTGGCAACGTTGGTTCAAGGTCAGGAATTTGTGAGGAGAAGCGAGAAGCATCGTACATCGCGCAACGGCAGCTCGCGAGCTACTGACGTCTGACGTCCAAGTCTTAGCAAGATTGGAGAGTTAAAGCAGACGTCGCTTGGTAACTTGGTTATAAATTTAATTTTGGCAAGTCTAAGGCTGTTTATTCTCAGTGTAAGTGTTGACTACGTGAGAGATTTTGCATAGTTGTTAAATAAAGCTTTTTAAACGAAGTACAATGGGTTTTAGGTGAGTCGTGTCTTGTAAAACTATTGGAAAATAACGAAAACTTGGAGTGGTTCTTTGGAAAATTATTCCTAGACTCGTGATAAACATTGTAGAATTAATTCGTAATTGTGACATGGACGAATTTTGTGTAACTGTTTAGAAATGTTTTTCAATAGTTGAAATACGTTTAGACTATCTTCTGATTCGTAATAGAAAATTTTTTATAATCGTTTAGTTAAAATTATTAACATTTGTACATAATAGTTGTAGATTATATTTTTATTTCAAAAGTAAAAACAGGTTAGGTTAGGTTTACTAAAATTAGGTTTTTTGTTTGTGTGAGATTTTTGGAAGTTTGATATAAGTATGATGAAATTAAGTTTATAATATTTAAATATGATGATATATATATATATATATATATATATATATATATATATATATATATATATATATATATATATATATATATATATATATATATATATATATGAGACTACTCTAGTATGCACTGTGAGTGTGTAGACTGTTGTTATGTACATTACTTAGTAGTGTTGCCAGATCCTAAGCAAAGTCTGGATATCTCTAGATTATTTAGGCAATAAGAGAATTTACATGAATATATAGCCTAACTTAACTCAGCCTAACCTAACTTAATATAACGTAACCCAAGATAATATCGGGTGCTAAGTAGCGTATGTGTTGCCTACCAGTGATAACATTTATCAGTAGTGCACATAATCTCATATATACACTACTAGTGTATTTACTGGTGTTATGTATAATACGTGGAGAAATATATATATATATATATATATATATATATATATATATATATATATATATATATATATATATATATATATATATATATATATATATATATATATATATATATATATATATATATATATATATATATATATATATATATATATATATATATATTATATATATATATATATATATATATATATATATTACTTATAGCCGTGAGTTTAAATATTATATATAAATGCTATATTCTAAGCATTGTTAACACAATAATTTAAAATGAAATTATATGTTAAATGAATTATTCTTTACCATACAAAGCTTTTATATTTTGTATAACTTTGATATTTTTATATTTTTTTCCAGATATTTCTCTAAATTCATCAAAATGGTAAGTGATATTTAATTATAATTTGATTTAAGTTATTTTTGAATGTTTGTGAATATTTTACTTTATAAATATCTGGAGAATATTTAATAATATTTGTTTTAATATTTTTGAGATATATTGAAGGAAATTAAGACTTTAAACACTTTTTTTTGTTGGTTATATAAACCCTGGAACTATCATTTAGTGATAAATATAAAGAATAATAATTAGTGTTTTAACGAGAGAGAGAGAGAGAGAGAGAGAGAGAGAGAGAGAGAGAGAGAGAGAGAGAGAGAGAGGCTGCAAGAACGGTTTGAGATGATGATAATATTATGTTTCGTCAGATCTAATGTTAATTCTCTCTCTCTCTCTCTCTCTCTCTCTCTCTCTCTCTCTCTCTCTCTCTCTCTCTCTCTCTCTCTCTCTCTCTCTCTCTCTCTCTCTCTCTCTCTTGATGCGAGGAAACCTCTTAATTCGGAAATTACGAAGTCTTTTTATATTGAAC